>JAZAQC010000047.1:22500-30000 GCA_036289425.1 Rhopalosiphum nymphaeae | reverse complement strand
CGGATTCCCTCTCGCCCCATGGGCGATTCGAAAACGCCTTCGCCCGTGGTACGAGGATCTCTCCCCGGGCTTAGGATCGACTGACTCTTGGACAACGGCTGTTCACAAGAAACCCTTCTCCACGGCAGCCCCCGAGGGCCCCTCTCGAGTATTTGCTACTACCACCAAGATCTGCACCGACGGCGGCTCCAGGCGGTCTCGCGACCTGCCCTTCGACGCACACCGCCGCGCCATCCTACTCGTCGGGGCTTGCCGGGACCGGGCGCCGCGAGCGACGACCGGCCCCACTATGCCGCCGACGGCCGAGTATAGGCACGACGCTCCAGCGCCATCCATTTTCAGAGCTAGTTGCTTCGGCAGGTGAGTTGTTACACACTCCTTAGCGGATTCCGACTTCCATGGCCACCGTCCTGCTGTCATCAGCAACCAACGCCTTTCATGGTCTCTGAATACGCGTCGATTTCGGCGCCTTAACTCGGCGTTCGGTTCATCCCGCAGCGCCAGTTCTGCTTACCAAAAATGGCCCACTAAGCGCCTAGGGTTCCGTCGCCGGCTTCGCACGCGGTTCACGCGGTGTACCAGGTAAAGCCGGCGATCTCACCCATTTATAGTTTGAGAATAGGTTGAGGTCGTTTCGGCCCCAATGTCCTCTAATCATTCGCTTTACCGTATGAGACATCCTCCGTGTTACGAGCGTGTTGTTACCGCGCCGTACAGCGCGGAGTCCCACCGGCGTCCGTACGCCCGCGAACGGGCGGGACACATCGGCGCCAGCTATCCTGAGGGAAACTTCGGATGGAACCAGCTACTAGATGGTTCGATTAGTCTTTCGCCCCTATACCCAGCTCAGACGATCGATTTGCACGTCAGAATCGCTGCGGACCTCCATCAGGGTTTCCCCTGACTTCATCCTGGCCAGGCATAGTTCACCATCTTTCGGGTACCAACGTGTGCGCTAAGGGTGCGCCCCCGGACGGCCGAAGCCGACCTGGCGGAGACGCCCCCGGACTGCGGACCAGCGCGACTTTGAACGCCGGTGGGTTCGGTCGCTAGGCCATCGTCCGCACCGTAAACGGTTCACTTTCATTGCGCCAAACGTGGTTTTTCGTAAGATCACCGTTGACTCGCGCACACGTTAGACTCCTTGGTCCGTGTTTCAAGACGGGTCGGAAAGTAGCCCGAAACTCGTCGCCGACCGACGGGACCCCGCCTGCGACGGGGCCGCGTCGACGGTTCTTGCCGTCGGGCGAGCCGACCAGGAGCACCGGGGTTCGGCGCGAACGGTCACGCCTAGACGCGACCGCCGCGACGAACCGCCACCCGGGCCCTTCGGCCGGCGCCCAACGAGTCGCGACGTCCGCTAACCGGGCGAAAGATCCGGCCGGCGGTTAGACCGACCGTGAATTCGCCCGGCGGGGACTCGCGGGCTCTGTCCGTTTACACCCGAACGGTTTCACGTTCTTATGAACTCTCTCTTCAAAGTTCTTTTCAACTTTCCCTCACGGTACTTGTCCACTATCGGTCTCGTGGCCGTATTTAGCCTTAGATGGAGTTTACCACCCGCTTCGGGCTGCACTCTCAAGCAACCCGACTCGAAGGCGCGGTCCGATCCCGGAACGCTGTGACGGCCTCTACTGGCCTGGCACCATCTGCGGGCCATGGCCCCGTTCAAGGGAGACTTGGACCGTCACGTGCGCCCCGGCAACGAGGCCGGCCCGTACGCCACAACTCCCATACGTGCCGCGACACAAAAGTGCGCGGCGGGATTCGGCGATGGGCTTTTCCCTGTTCGCTCGCCGCTACTGGGGGAATCACGGTTGTTTTCTTTTCCTCCGCTTATTAATATGCTTAAATCCGGCGGGTAGTCCCGCCTGATCTGAGGTCGGAACGTATCGGTGTGTGCGCGCGCGCTGTGCGGCGCCGC
The DNA here is from genome assembly GCA_036289425.1 of Rhopalosiphum nymphaeae. NCBI lineage: Eukaryota > Metazoa > Arthropoda > Insecta > Hemiptera > Aphididae > Rhopalosiphum > Rhopalosiphum nymphaeae. The sequence goes on along the minus strand of JAZAQC010000047.1, from coordinate 28,076 downwards.
TTTTTTAACACGGCAGCCTGCGGTCCGCGCTCCGTCCGTACGGCGACCGTCCGCGTCCGCTTCTCGGAAGCCGGAGAGGCGTCTCTGGGACTCTCAGCCGACCCGGCCGCGCTCTCGCGCGGCGGGCGGACGGGGACGTGCCGTTTTACGGCGCGAGAACCCGTGACTGTTTGCCGTCACAACTTGGGCGGACGACCCGAGAGTCGGGCGCCGTGGCGCCGTTCCCCGGTCGAACCGCCAATCTCGCGCAGCCGGAGCGGCCGGCGGGGACACGTGTGCCCCCGCCGGACGCCTGCCGGCGGCGCATCGGTCTGGCCGAGTATCCGGTATACGACCCTCAGACAGGCGTGGCCCGGGACCCGCGGGTCACCGAGGCCGCAATGTGCGTTCGACTGGTCGATGTTCGTATAACCTGCGGATTACACGACGACGCGCAGATAGCTGCGGTCTTCATCGATCCACGAGCCAAGTGATCCGCCGTTCGGGGTCGGGTGTTTTTTTTTTGTCGTCGACGAAATTTCTGCGCCGCGCGGGGCGCGCGGCGCAAGGTCTTTCGACGGTAACCATCTTTCGGTCGACGCTTGGTCGGGGGTCGCGGCGCGCGGGCGGTCGGCGAGCTGGTCGCGCGAGCGCACGCGGCCACGGGGTCGGATGAGGCGCGCGCGAGACCGGCGTGGGACGCCGGTGCCGCGGGCCCGTCTCTAATGATCCTTCCGCAGGTTCACCTACGGAAACCTTGTTACGACTTTTACTTCCTCTAAACGGCCGAGTTCGGTCATCTTCCCGGTCGCGCGACGACCCAGCCCCCGAGGGGGCCGAATAACGCGCGTCCAGTCCGAAGACCTCACTGCGGTCGTTCAATCGGTAGTAGCGACGGGCGGTGTGTACAAAGGGCAGGGACGTAATCAACGCGAGCTGATGACTCGCGCTTACTGGGAATTCCTCGTTCACGTGGAAAAATTGCAAGCCACGATCCCTAAGCACGAAGGAGGTTCAGCGGGTTACCCGGAAGCCTGTCGGCCCAGGAATGTTAACACACGCTGATTCCTTCAGTGTAGCGCGCGTGCGGCCCAGAACATCTAAGGGCATCACAGACCTGTTATCGCTCAGTCTCGTGCGGCTATTTTCGTCCGCCGCCTGTCCCTCTAAGAAGAGTTTAAGCTCCTGGGAGCCGGCGGTAGCCCTAGTAACGTATCGTGATCCGCCGGCGACGGCCGCGAACACGGCGCGCTTCACCACGGAGCCCCACGCACGACTGACGCGCGCCGACCGGAGGTTGCCCCCCGGCCGACACACGCCCGCCGCACGCAGGGACGCGGATGGCGCGGCCGCGCCCGACGACCGCCGTGGACGACGGGCGAACGCGTTCGGGGATACCGGGCCGAGCCAACGGAGACGCGAACACGGACGGCCGAAACCGCCAGCGCCGCGCCCACCGCCGACCCGGGTTTACCCGCCTAGTTAGCAGGACAGAGTCTCGTTCGTTATCGGAATTAACCAGACAGATCGCTCCACCAACTAAGAACGGCCATGCACCACCACCCACCGAATCAAGAAAGAGCTCTCAATCTGTCAATCTTTCCGGTGTCCGGGCCTGGTGAGGTTTCCCGTGTTGAGTCAAATTAAGCCGCAGGCTCCACTCCTGGTGGTGCCCTTCCGTCAATTCCTTTAAGTTTCAACTTTGCAATCATACTTCCCCCGGAACCGAAAAGCTTCGGTTTCCCGGAAGCTGCCCGCCGGGTCGTTAATGAAACGCCGGCGGATCGCTAGCTGGCATCGTTTACAGTTAGAACTAGGGCGGTATCTGATCGCCTTCGAACCTCTAACTTTCGTTCTTGATCATACGAGAACGTACTTGGCAAATGCTTTCGCGTCAGTTCGTCTCGAGACGATCCAAGAATTTCACCTCTAACGTCTCGGTACGAATGCCCCCGCCCGTCTCTGTTGATCATTACCTCCGGTCCCGAAAACCGGCCCGGCGGGACGCGCGGGCGACTGGCGCCCGCGGCCCGGCGACCCGCGCACGGAAACGCCCCGGAGGGCGATTTCGCGCGCCCGCGAAGGGCGGAGATGCGCGGGACCGAGGTCTTGTTCCATTATTCCATGCGACCAGTATTCAGGGCCTTTTGACGAGACGGCCGTGAAGCCGCCCCGCCAGATTTGAGCCTGCTTTGAGCACTCTAATTTGTTCAAAGTAAACGTGTCGGCCCGCCGGCGGCACTCGGTGAAGAGCACCGCGCAGCAAGATTGGAGTAGGCGGCCGCCGTCGTCGAACCCCGACGGCCGCGCGACGCGTGGCCGCGTGGCGCGCCGGAAGCACGAGACACGTGTCCGCCTGCCGACAATACGTCCGGCCGACGTGCCGGTAACTAACACCCCGAGACGGCTGACGAGCGCGACGGCGGCCGCGGCTACGGGACACGTGGTCCCGCGACACGACCGGCCGCGACACGCCGGACCGCCAGGGTGGTCCGGCACCGCCCAGACACAGATCCGACTACGAGCTTTTTAACCGCAACAACTTTAATATACGCTATTGGAGCTGGAATTACCGCGGCTGCTGGCACCAGACTTGCCCTCCAATTGATCCTCGTTTAAAGGTTTTAAAGTGTTCTCATTCCGATTACGGGGCCTCGGATGAGTCCCGTATCGTTATTTTTCGTCACTACCTCCCCGTTCCGGGAGTGGGTAATTTGCGCGCCTGCTGCCTTCCTTGGATGTGGTAGCCGTTTCTCAGGCTCCCTCTCCGGAATCGAACCCTGATTCCCCGTTACCCGTTACCACCACGGTAGGCATGGAACCTACCGTCGACAGTTGATAAGGCAGACATTTGAAAGATGCGTCGCCGGTACGGAGACCGTGCGATCAGCTCGAAGTTATTCAGAGTCACCAGGTCTTTGCGCGGGCCGCGATCGGGACGCGCACGAAGCGCGCCGCGACGGGCCGGTTTTGATCTAATAAAAGCGTTCCTCCCGCACGCGACACCCGAGGGCGCCGCGACGGTCGGAACTCTGTCGGCATGTATTAGCTCTAGAATTACCACAGTTATCCAAGTAACTTGGGTACGATCTAAGGAACCACAACTGATTTAATGAGCCTTTCGCGGTTTCACCTTAATGCGGCTTGCACTGAGACATGCATGGCTTAATCTTTGAGACAAGCATATGACTACTGGCAGGATCAACCAGGGATCTCGGTTTTACAACAACTGCGCGCCCCGTGACGCGCGCGCGCTGACGAGCGCGCGTCCCGGGAAGCGTGTGCGTCCGAGCGCCGGTCCGCCCGGAGGCGGGCCGACGCCGAGGGCGGTCGCACGACCGCGACCGCTGGGGTCCCGGCGTGCGACCGACCGCGGTTCGTGTGAGGATGCGAGTACCCGTCGGGAGCGCTGTGCTACGCACGCGCGGGTGGACACGTGGCCCGGCGCGACCGCGAAGTCCGGGCCCGCAGCTGCGGGCCCGGGCGGCCGTGCCGGGCGCCATCCCGCGATACGCAACCCGCCGTATTGTAGCTCGCGTTGACGAGAATCGGATCGCCGGCGGAGAGGCCGTCCTGTGCGGACGGCGGCCCGCCGGCATCGCGCTCTCGCCCGTTCTGTAACGGTCCCCAGCCGAGATCGTGGGGGAAGCCGGGACGCGACGCGAAGTCCGTCGTCCCGGGGCTTCGCCCCGGCGACCGCCGGGCACGGCGACGATGGCCGGCCGCGGCGGGATTGTTCGGGCTTCGAGTGTTCGTAGCTTGCGAAACGGTAACGGGAGTCGTCATCGGTTTAGCGATGTGTCGCGCTGCCGACCCACCGGTAGGAGGGCCCGCAGCGCCGGTCGAGGTTTGCCACTCGGCGTGCGAGATGGGTCGGTCGCCGAAACGCGGACGGATACCAAACTCCGCCGACGCCGGACGCACGCGCCCGCCAAGAACTGGCGGGGATGGACCGGCGACGGGGAAATGGACGCGTCGGCTTCGGCGTCGCCCGTGGCTTTGCTGTCGTGGAGAACGTGATTTGCGACCCGACGGCCGGCCGACGGCCGACCGACCGGTCGCTCACAAATATACAAAATCTCGGGTCCAACCGTCCGCCATGTAAGACGACACGTGCGTAGCGGTAGTCGCCGATATCGCGGACCGCGCAATGTCGGTGCGTAGCGGTGCTCCGGGCGATCGGTCGAAAACCAAGAAAATGAAGAAAACCCAAAAATCGATATCGGTTTCCGATAGGTCTAGACGAGCCCGACGTGATTGTCTATGAGGTTGGTCCGCGTACGACCGACGGATGACGAGTTATTCGACAACGAAAATCATACTTGGAAAAATTCGATTTCGACTTCGGCCGAAACCGAATCGCCCGGCATGCCGGTACGTGCACTACCCCGACACCGCCGATCGACGGGTTACGCGGTCCGAGAAAAAAATTATTCTTTTTCCAACCAACGGCCGGGATGCCCAAAACCGCCGCGGGACCGCGAATCACTGGGTCCGGGGAAAAAATTTTTCTTTTCCGTTTCCGATCCCGCGGCGACTGCGACCTGTCTCCCCGGGGAACGAGATCGACGGTACGGTCGGTCCGAGGTCGGGGACGGAAAATATTTTTTTCAGCCAAAGTCCGGTACGGGCGCCGCGGACTGTTTCCCCGGGAAACGAGATGGACGGTACGGTCGGTCCGAGGTCGGGGACGGAAAATATTTTTTTCAGCCAAAGTCCGGTACGGGCGCCGCGGACTGTCTCCCCGGGAAACGAGATGGACGGTACGGTCGGTCCGAGGTCCCGGACGGAAAATATTTTTTTCAGCCAAAGTCCGGTACGGGCGCCGCGGACTGTCTCCCCGGGAAACGAGATGGACGGTACGGTCGGTCCGAGGTCGGGGACGGAAAATATTTTTTTCAGCCAAAGTCCCGTACGGGCGCCGCGGACTGTCTCCCGGGGGATCGAGATCGACGGTACGGTCGGTCTGCGGTCCCGGACGGAAAATATTTTTTTCAGCCAAAGTCCCGTACGTGCGCCGCGGACTGTCTCCCCGGGGAACGAGATGGACGGTACGGTCGGTCCGAGGTCGGGGACGGAAAATATTTTTTTCAGCCAAAGTCCGGTACGGGCGACGCGGACTGTCTCCCCGGGGAACGAGATGAACGGTACGGTCGGTCCGAGGTCCCGGACGGAAAATATTTTTTTCAGCCAAAGTCCCGTACGTGCGCCGCGGACTGTCTCCCCGGGGAACGAGATCGACGGTACGGTCGGTCCGAGGTCGGGGACGGAAAATATTTTTTTCAGCCAAAGTCCGGTACGGGCGACGCGGACTGTCTCCCCGGGGAACGAGATGAACGGTACGGTCGGTCTGCGGTCCCGGACGGAAAATATTTTTTTCAGCCAAAGTCCCGTACGTGCGCCGCGGACTGTCTCCCCGGGGAACGAGATGGACGGTACGGTCGGTCTGCGGTCCCGGACGGAAAATATTTTTTTCAGCCAAAGTCCCGTACGTGCGCCGCGGACTGTCTCCCCGGGAAACGAGATCGACGGTACGGTCGGTCCGAGGTCGGGGACGGAAAATATTTTTTTCAGCCAAAGTCCCGTACGGGCGCCGC
>JAZAQC010000047.1:10000-17500 GCA_036289425.1 Rhopalosiphum nymphaeae | reverse complement strand
CACCATCTTTCGGGTACCAACGTGTGCGCTAAGGGTGCGCCCCCGGACGGCCGAAGCCGACCTGGCGGAGACGCCCCCGGACTGCGGACCAGCGCGACTTTGAACGCCGGTGGGTTCGGTCGCTAGGCCATCGTCCGCACCGTAAACGGTTCACTTTCATTGCGCCAAACGTGGTTTTTCGTAAGATCACCGTTGACTCGCGCACACGTTAGACTCCTTGGTCCGTGTTTCAAGACGGGTCGGAAAGTAGCCCGAAACTCGTCGCCGACCGACGGGACCCCGCCTGCGACGGGGCCGCGTCGACGGTTCTTGCCGTCGGGCGAGCCGACCAGGAGCACCGGGGTTCGGCGCGAACGGTCACGCCTAGACGCGACCGCCGCGACGAACCGCCACCCGGGCCCTTCGGCCGGCGCCCAACGAGTCGCGACGTCCGCTAACCGGGCGAAAGATCCGGCCGGCGGTTAGACCGACCGTGAATTCGCCCGGCGGGGACTCGCGGGCTCTGTCCGTTTACACCCGAACGGTTTCACGTTCTTATGAACTCTCTCTTCAAAGTTCTTTTCAACTTTCCCTCACGGTACTTGTCCACTATCGGTCTCGTGGCCGTATTTAGCCTTAGATGGAGTTTACCACCCGCTTCGGGCTGCACTCTCAAGCAACCCGACTCGAAGGCGCGGTCCGATCCCGGAACGCTGTGACGGCCTCTACTGGCCTGGCACCATCTGCGGGCCATGGCCCCGTTCAAGGGAGACTTGGACCGTCACGTGCGCCCCGGCAACGAGGCCGGCCCGTACGCCACAACTCCCATACGTGCCGCGACACAAAAGTGCGCGGCGGGATTCGGCGATGGGCTTTTCCCTGTTCGCTCGCCGCTACTGGGGGAATCACGGTTGTTTTCTTTTCCTCCGCTTATTAATATGCTTAAATCCGGCGGGTAGTCCCGCCTGATCTGAGGTCGGAACGTATCGGTGTGTGCGCGCGCGCTGTGCGGCGCCGCTTTTTTAACACGGCAGCCTGCGGTCCGCGCTCCGTCCGTACGGCGACCGTCCGCGTCCGCTTCTCGGAAGCCGGAGAGGCGTCTCTGGGACTCTCAGCCGACCCGGCCGCGCTCTCGCGCGGCGGGCGGACGGGGACGTGCCGTTTTACGGCGCGAGAACCCGTGACTGTTTGCCGTCACAACTTGGGCGGACGACCCGAGAGTCGGGCGCCGTGGCGCCGTTCCCCGGTCGAACCGCCAATCTCGCGCAGCCGGAGCGGCCGGCGGGGACACGTGTGCCCCCGCCGGACGCCTGCCGGCGGCGCATCGGTCTGGCCGAGTATCCGGTATACGACCCTCAGACAGGCGTGGCCCGGGACCCGCGGGTCACCGAGGCCGCAATGTGCGTTCGACTGGTCGATGTTCGTATAACCTGCGGATTACACGACGACGCGCAGATAGCTGCGGTCTTCATCGATCCACGAGCCAAGTGATCCGCCGTTCGGGGTCGGGTGTTTTTTTTTTGTCGTCGACGAAATTTCTGCGCCGCGCGGGGCGCGCGGCGCAAGGTCTTTCGACGGTAACCATCTTTCGGTCGACGCTTGGTCGGGGGTCGCGGCGCGCGGGCGGTCGGCGAGCTGGTCGCGCGAGCGCACGCGGCCACGGGGTCGGATGAGGCGCGCGCGAGACCGGCGTGGGACGCCGGTGCCGCGGGCCCGTCTCTAATGATCCTTCCGCAGGTTCACCTACGGAAACCTTGTTACGACTTTTACTTCCTCTAAACGGCCGAGTTCGGTCATCTTCCCGGTCGCGCGACGACCCAGCCCCCGAGGGGGCCGAATAACGCGCGTCCAGTCCGAAGACCTCACTGCGGTCGTTCAATCGGTAGTAGCGACGGGCGGTGTGTACAAAGGGCAGGGACGTAATCAACGCGAGCTGATGACTCGCGCTTACTGGGAATTCCTCGTTCACGTGGAAAAATTGCAAGCCACGATCCCTAAGCACGAAGGAGGTTCAGCGGGTTACCCGGAAGCCTGTCGGCCCAGGAATGTTAACACACGCTGATTCCTTCAGTGTAGCGCGCGTGCGGCCCAGAACATCTAAGGGCATCACAGACCTGTTATCGCTCAGTCTCGTGCGGCTATTTTCGTCCGCCGCCTGTCCCTCTAAGAAGAGTTTAAGCTCCTGGGAGCCGGCGGTAGCCCTAGTAACGTATCGTGATCCGCCGGCGACGGCCGCGAACACGGCGCGCTTCACCACGGAGCCCCACGCACGACTGACGCGCGCCGACCGGAGGTTGCCCCCCGGCCGACACACGCCCGCCGCACGCAGGGACGCGGATGGCGCGGCCGCGCCCGACGACCGCCGTGGACGACGGGCGAACGCGTTCGGGGATACCGGGCCGAGCCAACGGAGACGCGAACACGGACGGCCGAAACCGCCAGCGCCGCGCCCACCGCCGACCCGGGTTTACCCGCCTAGTTAGCAGGACAGAGTCTCGTTCGTTATCGGAATTAACCAGACAGATCGCTCCACCAACTAAGAACGGCCATGCACCACCACCCACCGAATCAAGAAAGAGCTCTCAATCTGTCAATCTTTCCGGTGTCCGGGCCTGGTGAGGTTTCCCGTGTTGAGTCAAATTAAGCCGCAGGCTCCACTCCTGGTGGTGCCCTTCCGTCAATTCCTTTAAGTTTCAACTTTGCAATCATACTTCCCCCGGAACCGAAAAGCTTCGGTTTCCCGGAAGCTGCCCGCCGGGTCGTTAATGAAACGCCGGCGGATCGCTAGCTGGCATCGTTTACAGTTAGAACTAGGGCGGTATCTGATCGCCTTCGAACCTCTAACTTTCGTTCTTGATCATACGAGAACGTACTTGGCAAATGCTTTCGCGTCAGTTCGTCTCGAGACGATCCAAGAATTTCACCTCTAACGTCTCGGTACGAATGCCCCCGCCCGTCTCTGTTGATCATTACCTCCGGTCCCGAAAACCGGCCCGGCGGGACGCGCGGGCGACTGGCGCCCGCGGCCCGGCGACTGGCGCCCGCGGCCCGGCGACCCGCGCACGGAAACGCCCCGGAGGGCGATTTCGCGCGCCCGCGAAGGGCGGAGATGCGCGGGACCGAGGTCTTGTTCCATTATTCCATGCGACCAGTATTCAGGGCCTTTTGACGAGACGGCCGTGAAGCCGCCCCGCCAGATTTGAGCCTGCTTTGAGCACTCTAATTTGTTCAAAGTAAACGTGTCGGCCCGCCGGCGGCACTCGGTGAAGAGCACCGCGCAGCAAGATTGGAGTAGGCGGCCGCCGTCGTCGAACCCCGACGGCCGCGCGACGCGTGGCCGCGTGGCGCGCCGGAAGCACGAGACACGTGTCCGCCTGCCGACAATACGTCCGGCCGACGTGCCGGTAACTAACACCCCGAGACGGCTGACGAGCGCGACGGCGGCCGCGGCTACGGGACACGTGGTCCCGCGACACGACCGGCCGCGACACGCCGGACCGCCAGGGTGGTCCGGCACCGCCCAGACACAGATCCGACTACGAGCTTTTTAACCGCAACAACTTTAATATACGCTATTGGAGCTGGAATTACCGCGGCTGCTGGCACCAGACTTGCCCTCCAATTGATCCTCGTTTAAAGGTTTTAAAGTGTTCTCATTCCGATTACGGGGCCTCGGATGAGTCCCGTATCGTTATTTTTCGTCACTACCTCCCCGTTCCGGGAGTGGGTAATTTGCGCGCCTGCTGCCTTCCTTGGATGTGGTAGCCGTTTCTCAGGCTCCCTCTCCGGAATCGAACCCTGATTCCCCGTTACCCGTTACCACCACGGTAGGCATGGAACCTACCGTCGACAGTTGATAAGGCAGACATTTGAAAGATGCGTCGCCGGTACGGAGACCGTGCGATCAGCTCGAAGTTATTCAGAGTCACCAGGTCTTTGCGCGGGCCGCGATCGGGACGCGCACGAAGCGCGCCGCGACGGGCCGGTTTTGATCTAATAAAAGCGTTCCTCCCGCACGCGACACCCGAGGGCGCCGCGACGGTCGGAACTCTGTCGGCATGTATTAGCTCTAGAATTACCACAGTTATCCAAGTAACTTGGGTACGATCTAAGGAACCACAACTGATTTAATGAGCCTTTCGCGGTTTCACCTTAATGCGGCTTGCACTGAGACATGCATGGCTTAATCTTTGAGACAAGCATATGACTACTGGCAGGATCAACCAGGGATCTCGGTTTTACAACAACTGCGCGCCCCGTGACGCGCGCGCGCTGACGAGCGCGCGTCCCGGGAAGCGTGTGCGTCCGAGCGCCGGTCCGCCCGGAGGCGGGCCGACGCCGAGGGCGGTCGCACGACCGCGACCGCTGGGGTCCCGGCGTGCGACCGACCGCGGTTCGTGTGAGGATGCGAGTACCCGTCGGGAGCGCTGTGCTACGCACGCGCGGGTGGACACGTGGCCCGGCGCGACCGCGAAGTCCGGGCCCGCAGCTGCGGGCCCGGGCGGCCGTGCCGGGCGCCATCCCGCGATACGCAACCCGCCGTATTGTAGCTCGCGTTGACGAGAATCGGATCGCCGGCGGAGAGGCCGTCCTGTGCGGACGGCGGCCCGCCGGCATCGCGCTCTCGCCCGTTCTGTAACGGTCCCCAGCCGAGATCGTGGGGGAAGCCGGGACGCGACGCGAAGTCCGTCGTCCCGGGGCTTCGCCCCGGCGACCGCCGGGCACGGCGACGATGGCCGGCCGCGGCGGGATTGTTCGGGCTTCGAGTGTTCGTAGCTTGCGAAACGGTAACGGGAGTCGTCATCGGTTTAGCGATGTGTCGCGCTGCCGACCCACCGGTAGGAGGGCCCGCAGCGCCGGTCGAGGTTTGCCACTCGGCGTGCGAGATGGGTCGGTCGCCGAAACGCGGACGGATACCAAACTCCGCCGACGCCGGACGCACGCGCCCGCCAAGAACTGGCGGGGATGGACCGGCGACGGGGAAATGGACGCGTCGGCTTCGGCGTCGCCCGTGGCTTTGCTGTCGTGGAGAACGTGATTTGCGACCCGACGGCCGGCCGACGGCCGACCGACCGGTCGCTCACAAATATACAAAATCTCGGGTCCAACCGTCCGCCATGTAAGACGACACGTGCGTAGCGGTAGTCGCCGATATCGCGGACCGCGCAATGTCGGTGCGTAGCGGTGCTCCGGGCGATCGGTCGAAAACCAAGAAAATGAAGAAAACCCAAAAATCGATATCGGTTTCCGATAGGTCTAGACGAGCCCGACGTGATTGTCTATGAGGTTGGTCCGCGTACGACCGACGGATGACGAGTTATTCGACAACGAAAATCATACTTGGAAAAATTCGATTTCGACTTCGGCCGAAACCGAATCGCCCGGCATGCCGGTACGTGCACTACCCCGACACCGCCGATCGACGGGTTACGCGGTCCGAGAAAAAAATTATTCTTTTTCCAACCAACGGCCGGGATGCCCAAAACCGCCGCGGGACCGCGAATCACTGGGTCCGGGGAAAAAATTTTTCTTTTCCGTTTCCGATCCCGCGGCGACTGCGACCTGTCTCCCCGGGGAACGAGATCGACGGTACGGTCGGTCCGAGGTCGGGGACGGAAAATATTTTTTTCAGCCAAAGTCCGGTACGGGCGCCGCGGACTGTTTCCCCGGGAAACGAGATGGACGGTACGGTCGGTCCGAGGTCGGGGACGGAAAATATTTTTTTCAGCCAAAGTCCGGTACGGGCGCCGCGGACTGTCTCCCCGGGAAACGAGATGGACGGTACGGTCGGTCCGAGGTCCCGGACGGAAAATATTTTTTTCAGCCAAAGTCCGGTACGGGCGCCGCGGACTGTCTCCCCGGGAAACGAGATGGACGGTACGGTCGGTCCGAGGTCGGGGACGGAAAATATTTTTTTCAGCCAAAGTCCCGTACGGGCGCCGCGGACTGTCTCCCGGGGGATCGAGATCGACGGTACGGTCGGTCTGCGGTCCCGGACGGAAAATATTTTTTTCAGCCAAAGTCCCGTACGTGCGCCGCGGACTGTCTCCCCGGGGAACGAGATGGACGGTACGGTCGGTCCGAGGTCGGGGACGGAAAATATTTTTTTCAGCCAAAGTCCGGTACGGGCGACGCGGACTGTCTCCCCGGGGAACGAGATGAACGGTACGGTCGGTCCGAGGTCCCGGACGGAAAATATTTTTTTCAGCCAAAGTCCCGTACGTGCGCCGCGGACTGTCTCCCCGGGGAACGAGATCGACGGTACGGTCGGTCCGAGGTCGGGGACGGAAAATATTTTTTTCAGCCAAAGTCCGGTACGGGCGACGCGGACTGTCTCCCCGGGGAACGAGATGAACGGTACGGTCGGTCTGCGGTCCCGGACGGAAAATATTTTTTTCAGCCAAAGTCCCGTACGTGCGCCGCGGACTGTCTCCCCGGGGAACGAGATGGACGGTACGGTCGGTCTGCGGTCCCGGACGGAAAATATTTTTTTCAGCCAAAGTCCCGTACGTGCGCCGCGGACTGTCTCCCCGGGAAACGAGATCGACGGTACGGTCGGTCCGAGGTCGGGGACGGAAAATATTTTTTTCAGCCAAAGTCCCGTACGGGCGCCGCGGACTGTCTCCCCGGGGAACGAGATCGACGGTACGGTCGGTCCGAGGTCGGGGACGGAAAATATTTTTTTCAGCCAAAGTCCCGTACGGGCGCCGCGGACTGTCTCCCCGGGAAACGAGATCGACGGTACGGTCGGTCCGAGGTCGGGGACGGAAAATATTTTTTTCAGCCAAAGTCCCGTACGGGCGCCGCGGACTGTCTCCCCGGGAAACGAGATGGACGGTACGGTCGGTCCGAGGTCGGGGACGGAAAATATTTTTTTCAGCCAAAGTCCCGTACGGGCGCCGCGGACTGTCTCCCGGGGGATCGAGATCGACGGTACGGTCGGTCTGCGGTCCCGGACGGAAAATATTTTTTTCAGCCAAAGTCCCGTACGTGCGCCGCGGACTGTCTCCCCGGGGAACGAGATGGACGGTACGGTCGGTCCGAGGTCGGGGACGGAAAATATTTTTTTCAGCCAAAGTCCCGTACGTGCGCCGCGGACTGTCTCCCCGGGGAACGAGATGGACGGTACGGTCGGTCCGAGGTCGGGGACGGAAAATATTTTTTTCAGCCAAAGTCCCGTACGTGCGCCGCGGACTGTCTCCCCGGGAAACGAGATCGACGGTACGGTCGGTCCGAGGTCGGGGACGGAAAATATTTTTTTCAGCCAAAGTCCCGTACGGGCGCCGCGGACTGTCTCCCCGGGGAACGAGATCGACGGTACGGTCGGTCCGAGGTCGGGGACGGAAAATATTTTTTTCAGCCAAAGTCCCGTACGGGCGCCGCGGACTGTCTCCCCGGGAAACGAGATCGACGGTACGGTCGGTCCGAGGTCGGGGACGGAAAATATTTTTTTCAGCCAAAGTCCCGTACGGGCGCCGCGGGAGGTATCCGCGGGGAACGAGGTCGACGGTACCGCCGGTC
>JAZAQC010000047.1:0-5000 GCA_036289425.1 Rhopalosiphum nymphaeae | reverse complement strand
TGGCAGGGATCAAGAGACTGTTCAACTAGGCGCTGCGCAGCTATAAGGAGCTTATGTGCTCCATGACCGGACACGGTAGATAGCAAGTCTACCGCCTTTTGCCCAGCGTCTAGCGCTGGACTCAATCGATCTACTGTACTCGATCGGTCATAAGCTGGCTCACTGCCATAATCATTCGTGGGCGACGTATCCACCTCATTCATATTCAACTCCACCTCTTCTCCTACCACGCAGGGTAAGAGCGAATTGCCCCGGAGGCTCGCTAGATGCACCGCGACCAAGTCGCGGTGATCCTGAGTTCTCCGCCGTCCCTTAATGGACTCTTGTGTACGGCCCTTATGCTTTAAGTACAGCTGGCCGTTGATTTGGCTAGGTGGGATATCGTTGAATACGAGCTCGGCTTCTAACGCCGCGAACAGTCTTTTCTCCTCTGGTGGCCAGCGAGCTTTGCTCCTGACCACATTAATTCGGTCATTGGCTTCCGACACGTGGGCATTACTAACATGTACACCGACACCAATCTTGGTGGCAAAACATTTTTCACAGAAACGACATTTAAACGCGGAGGAAGTCGGGGCGACAGACCCGACCTGCTCCGCACCAACACGGTTGCTTCCGCCCGCTGTTTGGGATGCGGAAGCCATCCGAGGCTGATTTTTATAATAATCCATTGCGTGTTGGTAAAAAGGACCGTGACGTTTGGCGACGCCGCGGACCCGGGAGGACATCCTGGTCTGTACCGACGTAAACGTCGGCCTCGCTACACGGTGGTCGACCTAGGACTGGACAGGGGGTTACCCGTCTATTACGCGAGATACCTTGGTTAAGGGGCGTAGTTCATGTACCCCCACCAAGTTGATCGCGGAAGGTCCAGTCGAGATCCACATGATCTCGAGTCATACGCCCGATAGAGCGCACGCGCGATGTCAGAGAATAGCAAGGAACCGCTTTCGTACGTTCAAGGTGGTATGAACATCCACCCTCCCGTCTTTCGACGCCGCGGACGGTCTTAAATACATGCCCACGCGGCACGCCTCCAGACAGTTCCATTCTGATTGGGTCGAAACCCTGCGCCCGATTACGGCACCGCGGACGGTGAAATGACACCCCGCGGGACTATTCCCGACAACGCACGCGCGAACAACGCGCGGCTGATCCCGGTAGGTATCGGTAGGATTGGCGGTAAACCATCCGATCCTAACGGGCTGGATCTACCTGATCACGACGGAGTGATAAAGCGAACGACCGGCCAAGGTCACCCACTGACACACTCCACCGACGAGAGCCCTGTTAGCAAACCTCAACGAGGTCAGTATCCGGCCGGCACTTAGACGAACTAGTACCGCGTTCAACAGTCTGGAAGTAGGGATCGATTTTGCCATCCGCTCGCCCTTCACCGAAGGGCGGGCCGCGGAGTACTTCTGCCACTTACGTCGCCAGATGAACACACCCATGAGGCCGGACGTTCAACATGAAAAACGGGGTAGGACGCAAGCCCCCAAGCGACGCTCGCACGCCACCTGTGGGATGGTAGCCGGCCCGTATCCATGCCGACAGCCCGACTCTAGCCTTACGAGGACATATGATCAACGATTGGCCCAGCGCAAGGTCACGGTATCAGCAGACAACGTTCGCCACTCGAGAACCGAGCTATATGACGGACGAAACCGACCTATCCGCACCCCCGTAGGCCGCACGAAGTGGGTACCCAAGCTCCGGACAATGTATACAAGCAGCCCAACACGCGCGAGCGCACCGAGCCGCAGGACACACCGCCGGTCTATCATATGCCCAAGTGCCAGCGCCCGACCAAGGAGCCGCACCCCAATGCTGGTCAAGCTTAATAACACGACCAACACGGAGCACGCCCACAGGACCGGACGACAAGCACCTGTAAGGGACAAGAGTATGCACGCCCGCCAACAGGCCGACTGCGGTGCATTAAAGGTCATCCCCTGTGCCCGAAGGCGCATGCGGACGGCGCGTTGTCCCCGCAGCTGCACCACAGTTGGCTTGTAAAAGAGTCATAGTTACTCCTGCCGTTTACCCGCGCTTGCTTGAATTTCTTCACGTTGACATTCAGAGCACTGGGCAGAAATCACATCGCGTCAACACCCGTCCCGGGCCATCGCGATGCTTTGTTTTAATTAGACAGTCGGATTCCCCTGGTCCGTGCCAGTTCTGAGTTGACCGTTACATGGCGGTCGATCCGGCTACGCGGCCGACGGCGCGGCGGCCGGACCGCCCGGTGACGGCGAACCGACACCGGAGCGGACGGCCGGCCGCGACGCGGCCAGCGACCGAAGCTCGGTGGTTCCACGGTCGGCGGACGGCGACGAGCCCGCGACCGCCTCGAGGCTCCCGGTCCGGAGACCGGGCGCACGGGCGACGGCCGGGGTGTCGCCAGCACCGCCTACGCTTCTACGACGACCCGAACCCGATCCGCCACGCTCCTCAGAGCCAATCCTTATCCCGAAGTTACGGATCGGTTTTGCCGACTTCCCTTACCTACATTATTCTATGCGGCTAGAGGCTGCTCACCTCGGAGACCTGCTGCGGATATCGGTACGAACCGACGCGAAGACTCCGCGTGGCCCTCTCTCGAATTTTCAAGGTCCGCGTGGGGGTCACGGACACCGCCGCAACGAGCGGTGCTCTTCGCGCTCGCGTCCCTATCGCCCGGCTAGAGGATTCCAGGGACGTACAACGCTCACAGAGAAAAGAGAACTCTTCCCGGACCCCCCGGCGGCTTCTTCGAGTTCATTCCGGTCGCCCGGACGAGACAAAAGAGCCCCGAACACTAGGGAGCGGTTCCGCGTCGGGTTCCGGAATACGGACCGGATTCCCTCTCGCCCCATGGGCGATTCGAAAACGCCTTCGCCCGTGGTACGAGGATCTCTCCCCGGGCTTAGGATCGACTGACTCTTGGACAACGGCTGTTCACAAGAAACCCTTCTCCACGGCAGCCCCCGAGGGCCCCTCTCGAGTATTTGCTACTACCACCAAGATCTGCACCGACGGCGGCTCCAGGCGGTCTCGCGACCTGCCCTTCGACGCACACCGCCGCGCCATCCTACTCGTCGGGGCTTGCCGGGACCGGGCGCCGCGAGCGACGACCGGCCCCACTATGCCGCCGACGGCCGAGTATAGGCACGACGCTCCAGCGCCATCCATTTTCAGAGCTAGTTGCTTCGGCAGGTGAGTTGTTACACACTCCTTAGCGGATTCCGACTTCCATGGCCACCGTCCTGCTGTCATCAGCAACCAACGCCTTTCATGGTCTCTGAATACGCGTCGATTTCGGCGCCTTAACTCGGCGTTCGGTTCATCCCGCAGCGCCAGTTCTGCTTACCAAAAATGGCCCACTAAGCGCCTAGGGTTCCGTCGCCGGCTTCGCACGCGGTTCACGCGGTGTACCAGGTAAAGCCGGCGATCTCACCCATTTATAGTTTGAGAATAGGTTGAGGTCGTTTCGGCCCCAATGTCCTCTAATCATTCGCTTTACCGTATGAGACATCCTCCGTGTTACGAGCGTGTTGTTACCGCGCCGTACAGCGCGGAGTCCCACCGGCGTCCGTACGCCCGCGAACGGGCGGGACACATCGGCGCCAGCTATCCTGAGGGAAACTTCGGATGGAACCAGCTACTAGATGGTTCGATTAGTCTTTCGCCCCTATACCCAGCTCAGACGATCGATTTGCACGTCAGAATCGCTGCGGACCTCCATCAGGGTTTCCCCTGACTTCATCCTGGCCAGGCATAGTTCACCATCTTTCGGGTACCAACGTGTGCGCTAAGGGTGCGCCCCCGGACGGCCGAAGCCGACCTGGCGGAGACGCCCCCGGACTGCGGACCAGCGCGACTTTGAACGCCGGTGGGTTCGGTCGCTAGGCCATCGTCCGCACCGTAAACGGTTCACTTTCATTGCGCCAAACGTGGTTTTTCGTAAGATCACCGTTGACTCGCGCACACGTTAGACTCCTTGGTCCGTGTTTCAAGACGGGTCGGAAAGTAGCCCGAAACTCGTCGCCGACCGACGGGACCCCGCCTGCGACGGGGCCGCGTCGACGGTTCTTGCCGTCGGGCGAGCCGACCAGGAGCACCGGGGTTCGGCGCGAACGGTCACGCCTAGACGCGACCGCCGCGACGAACCGCCACCCGGGCCCTTCGGCCGGCGCCCAACGAGTCGCGACGTCCGCTAACCGGGCGAAAGATCCGGCCGGCGGTTAGACCGACCGTGAATTCGCCCGGCGGGGACTCGCGGGCTCTGTCCGTTTACACCCGAACGGTTTCACGTTCTTATGAACTCTCTCTTCAAAGTTCTTTTCAACTTTCCCTCACGGTACTTGTCCACTATCGGTCTCGTGGCCGTATTTAGCCTTAGATGGAGTTTACCACCCGCTTCGGGCTGCACTCTCAAGCAACCCGACTCGAAGGCGCGGTCCGATCCCGGAACGCTGTGACGGCCTCTACTGGCCTGGCACCATCTGCGGGCCATGGCCCCGTTCAAGGGAGACTTGGACCGTCACGTGCGCCCCGGCAACGAGGCCGGCCCGTACGCCACAACTCCCATACGTGCCGCGACACAAAAGTGCGCGGCGGGATTCGGCGATGGGCTTTTCCCTGTTCGCTCGCCGCTACTGGGGGAATCACGGTTGTTTTCTTTTCCTCCGCTTATTAATATGCTTAAATCCGGCGGGTAGTCCCGCCTGATCTGAGGTCGGAACGTATCGGTGTGTGCGCGCGCGCTGTGCGGCGCCGCTTTTTTAACACGGCAGCCTGCGGTCCGCGCTCCGTCCGTACGGCGACCGTCCGCGTCCGCTTCTCGGAAGCCGGAGAGGCGTCTCTGGGACTCTCAGCCGACCCGGCCGCGCTCTCGCGCGGCGGGCGGACGGGGACGTGCCGTTTTACGGCGCGAGAACCCGTGACTGTTTGCCGTCACAACTTGGGCGGACGACCCGAGAGTCGGGCGCCGTGGCGCCGTTCCCCGGTCGAACCGC
>JAZAQC010000046.1:0-61771 GCA_036289425.1 Rhopalosiphum nymphaeae | reverse complement strand
AATTTGATTAATATAGTTGATATTATAATTATTTAAAATTTTAATAATTAAAAAATTTAATATTGAATAAATTAAAAAATAATTAATTCATAAATTATTATTTATTAAAATTGCAAATAATATTCATGTTGAATTATTAATTGAGGATATTGCTAAAATTTTACGTATTGAATTTTGATTTATTCCAAAAATAGAATTTATAGAGATAAGAATAATTAAGAAAATTATATTTTTATCAATATTTAAATAGGAAATTATAATAAATGGTGAAACTTTTTGTCAAGTTATTATTAATAAACATGAAAATCAATTTAACCCTTCTATTATTGAAGGTAGTCATAAATGAAATGGTATAAGTCTTAATTTTATTAATAATGGTATTATAATTAAGATATTTCTATTATTTAAAAATAATAAATTTTTATTAATTAAAAATATTAAAAGTAAAATTGAAGCAAATGCTTGAATTAAAAAATATTTTATTGTAGCTTCAATAGAATAAATTGAAGATTTAAAATTTAAAATAGGAATGATTGAAAATAGATTTAATTCTAAACCTATTCATATTGAAAGTCAATTAGATGCTGAAATTGATATTAAAGTTCTAAATATTAATATAATTAAAAATATAATTTTTGTTAAATTTAAATTTATCAGAAAAAAGAATATTATTCTATATTTGAAGTATGAATCCAAAAGCTTAATTTAGCTTATTTTTCTAAATTATACTTAAGTGTTTATGCATATAAATTTTTGAAATTTATGGATTAGTTTAATTCTTAAAGTATAATAAAAGTATTAATAATACATGATTTACTCTATCAAAGTAACCCTTTTTCAGGCATTTTATTTTTAAAATATTATTTAATAAAAAAATGTTTATTGGTTTATAAATGTATTGGAAAAAATATCAGAAAATTTTTAAAAAAAAAATATTTTAATGAGGCATGACGTTTCTATTTATCTAAAAAGGGGGGGCTATGCCCTCCCTAAAAAAAAAAAAAAGAAGGAAGAAGAGTATATAGAGGATTTATTAATATGTATAGTAGTATACATATATAGATTTCATATGTATATAGTATATATATATAATATAAAGATATATCTATATAGCTTATATATTATATATATATATATATATATTAATATATAAATCCTTATATAGTGTTAATTATTTATACATCTAATATATATATATATATTTATATATAAATCCTTATATGAATATATATAGAGATTAATTGTATATATATATATATATAATTAAAATAAAAAAAATAGTATTTTTTAAATTATTAATTATTATTAGGTTTGAATAATTAATTTTAGTATACCTGAAAAAGAAATTGTTTTCTGAAAAATTTGTTAATAAATTTTGATTTAAATAATTTAATGTTTTGAATATTTATTAATTTATTTTAATTAAATTAATTAATTTAAGTAATTTTTTTTAAAATAATGTCAAATTAAAATTTATTATAAATTTAGATTTAAAAAATTTTTAAAAAGATAATTAGGAAAATTTGATTATTAATTATTATTAGGTTTGAATAATTAATTTTAGTATACCTGAAAAAGAAATTGTTTTCTGAAAAATTTGTTAATAAATTTTGATTTAAATAATTTAATGTTTTGAATATTTATTAATTTATTTTAATTAAATTAATTAATTTAAGTAATTTTTTTTAAAATAATGTCAAATTAAAATTTATTATAAATTTAGATTTAAAAAATTTTTAAAAAGATAATTAGGAAAATTTGATTATTAATTATTATTAGGTTTGAATAATTAATTTTAGTATACCTGAAAAAGAAATTGTTTTCTGAAAAATTTGTTAATAAATTTTGATTTAAATAATTTAATGTTTTGAATATTTATTAATTTATTTTAATTAAATTAATTATTTTTAAATTAATAATAATTTAATATTTTAAGTGTTATTAAACCATATTATTTTAAATTTATAAATAATTATAATTTATTTTGTTATAAAATTTTATTTAATTAAGAAAATACATGAAATTTATTAATTGTTAATTATTTCTTAAAGGATTTTAATAATTCTCAGTATTAAGTATTAAATATTAAAGAAATTTAGATTTAATTATTAATATAAGTATAAACTAAATATGTGCCAGCAGTTGCGGTTAAACATAATATACAAATAAAATAGTTTGGTTATTAGTATTAATTATAATTTATAATTTAATTTTTTTTTAAAAAGTAAAATTTAATAAGGAGTTATTATTATAATTATTTTATTCTATTAAATTTTATTTAAAACTAGGATTAGATACCCTATTATAAAAATTTAAATTAATTTGCTAAAAAATTAATAGTTATGTTCTTTAAATTTAAAAAATTTGGCGGTATTTTAGTCTTATTAGAGGAACCTGTTTATTAATTGATAATCCACGATTAATTTTACTTATTTAAATTAATTCATATATCGCTGTCATGAATATATTAAAAAATTAATTTTCTTTATTTATTATTATAGTTTATGTTAAGTCAAGATGTGGTTTATAAATAAGAATATAATGGGTTACATTAAATTTTATTTTTGGATTTTAAATGAAAATTAAAATGAAATTGGATTTAATAGTAAATTTATTTATTTTATTAATATGAAGAAAGATCTAAAATATGTACATATTGCCCGTCATTCTTATTAAAAATAAGACAAGTCGTAACAAAGTAAATGTACTGGAAAGTGTATTTAGAAAGATTTATTTATATAAATAAATATCTAAATTTAAGTATATCATTTACAATGATAAGATGTTGTAAAACTTTATTTAAATTTATTTTATTAATTTGTTTTTTTTTTATTTGGTTTTTTATAAAAATAATTTATTTATTTAAAGTTTTAGTATTTATTAAAAAATAATTTTTAGATTTATAGTTTAATAGTATTGTAAAAGAATTAATTAAATTTTTAAAAGAATTATATTAGTACCTTTTGTATCAGGGTTGATTAAAATTTTCAATTTTTTTTTGAATTCTCAAAATTTATAGAGTTAATTTTGTTATTAATTTATTGTGTTATAAATATTTATAAAATAATATTAGTTTTGAAATTTAATTCGTTATATTATATTTAGTTATTTAAGATTTAAATTTAATTTAAAATTTTAAAAGTTTTTTTAATTTTATTAATTAATATTTTAAATTTAAAGTATTTTAGGGATAAGCTTAAAATTTTTATATAATAATTTATTTATTTAATAATTTATAGGAATAGAAATTTTTATTTAAGTTTGTAAAAATTTATTATTTATTTATTTTTAATTTATTATAATTTATTTATTTTTGGTATTAAATTTTATTAATTAATATCTAATTAATAGTAATAATGATTAAATTAGTATAATTTTTATTTATAAATTATGAATTCGGCAAAAATTATTTTCATCTGTTTAACAAAAACATTGTATTAAGATTAATTTAATATAGGATCTGCTCAATGATTTATTAAATAGCTGCAGTATTTTGACTGTGCAAAGGTAGCATAATAATTAGTCTTTTAATTGAGGACTTGTATGAAAGATTTGATGAGAAATAAACTTTATTATTTATATAATTAAAATTTTATTTTTAAGTAAAAAAGCTTAAATTATTTAAAGGGACGATAAGACCCTATAAAACTTTATAAATTTTAATTTTAATTTTTTTGGATTTATAAATATTTTATTTTTAAAATTTATTTTATTGGGGTGATAAAAAAAATTAATTAACTTTTTTTAAAATTTAACATTATTTAATGAATTATTGAATTAAAATTTTTAATTAAAGGAAAAAGTTACTTTAGGGATAACAGCGTAATTAATTTTTTAAGTTCAAATTTAAAAATTAGTTTGCGACCTCGATGTTGAATTAAGATTAATCTTAGGTGCAAAATTTTAAGTATTAGGTCTGTTCGACCTTTAAATTCTTACATGATTTGAGTTCAAACCGGTGTAAGCCAGGTTGGTTTCTATCTTTTATAAATTAATTTATTTTAGTACGAAAGGATTAAATAATTAAATTAAATTTTTATAAATGAATAAAATTAATTTACTATTTTGGCAGATAATTGTGTTAAATTTAGAATTTAATTATATAATTTTAATTATAAATAGTAATTTTTTTATTTATTATAATTATTAATTTTTTAATTTTATTTTTAATAGTTTTTATAAGAGTTGCTTTTTTTACTTTGTTAGAGCGAAAAGTTTTAGGTTATATTCAGTTGCGTAAAGGTCCAAATAAATTTTTGATAAAAGGAGTTTTTCAACCTATAGGTGATGGGTTAAAATTATTTTTTAAAGAAGTTAATTATCCTAATAATATAAATTTTTTTTATTTTATAATTTCTCCTTTATTAGGTTTATTAATTTCTATTTTTTTTTGATTTATTTATCCTTTTATTGGAATAAACTATATTATAGGTTTTGGTTTAATTTATATATTTTGTTGTTCAAGTTTAATAGTTTATATTTTTTTATTAATTAGATGGTCTTCTAATTCAAATTATTCAGTTTTAGGAATAATTCGTTTTATCTCTCAAATAATTTCTTATGAGGTAAGAATAATAATTATTATTATAAATTTAATGTTTTTAATTAATAGCTTTAATTTGAATGATTTTTATATTTATCAAATTAATTTGAAATTTTTTTTTTTTCTTTTTTTTTTATTTATTTTATTATTAATTAGATTTTTAGCTGAAATAAATCGATCTCCTTTTGATTTTTCTGAAGGTGAATCAGAATTAGTTTCTGGTTTTAATATTGAATTTAGAAGTTTATCTTTTATTTTTATTTTTATATCTGAATATATAAGAATTATATTTATAGGTATATTATTATGTGAAATATTTTTTGGTATAATAATAAATAAGTTTTATTTAAATATTTTTATTTTAATTTTTATATTTATAGTTATTTGATTACGTGGATTTTTACCTCGATTTCGTTATGATAAATTAATATATTTAATTTGAAAATTAGTTTTACCATTATCTTTATTTTTATTTATATTTAATTTTTCTATTAAGTTATTTAACTTATATCATTAATTTAAGTGTTAAGTTAATAGAATTAAATTCTATTTTTTATTTTCAAAATAAATATTTTAAATAAATTAATTAACTAAATTAATAATTTATCTCATAATTTTATAATATAAAAATTAATAAAAAAGTAAGAAAAATAAATTGTTGTAAAAATTTGTCCTGTTGAAATGAATGGATATTCAACTGGTTGTATTCCAATTCAAGTTAAAATTAAAAATGTTATAATAAATATTCAAAATATAAATTTATTTAGTGGATAAAATTTATTTCTTAAAAAATTTTTATTATTTAATATAGGTAAAATTAATAAAATTAAAATTGATAATATTAATGCAATTACTCCTCCTAATTTATTAGGAATTGCTCGTAAAATTGAATATGAAAATAAAAAATATCATTCTGGTTGAATGTGATTAGGAGTAATCATTGAATTTGCTATAATAAAATTATTATGATCATTTAATAAATATGGAAAAATTAAAGCTAAAATAAAAAATATTCATATAAATATAATTAATCCAATTAAATCTTTAATTAAAAAATATGGTGAAAATGTGATTTTGTCAAAATTTCTATTAATACCTAAAGGATTATTTGATCCTGTTAAGTGAAGAAAAAATAAGTGAATAAATGTAAATAAGATAATAATAAATGGTAAAATAAAATGAATTGAAAAAAATCGTGTTAATGTAGCATTATTAATTGAGAATCCTCCTCAAATTCAAATAACAATTGAATTTCCTAAATACGGAATTGCTGATAAAAGGTTAGTAATTACTGTAGCTCCTCAAAATGATATTTGTCCTCATGGTAGAACATAACCTACAAATGCTGTTATTATTGTTAATAATAATAAAATTACTCCAATAATTCATGTTATTTTAAAATTAAATGAGTTTATATAAATTCCTCGTCTGATATGAATATAAATTATGATAAAAAATATTGATGCTCCATTAGCATGAAAAGATCGGATTAATCATCCGAAGTTAATATTTCGATTTATATTAATAATTCTTTGAAAAGCTAAATTAATATCTGTTTTATAATGAAAAGCTAAAAATAAACCTGTTAAAATTTGATTAATCAAGCAAATTATTAATAAAGATCCAAAATTTCATATAAATCTAATTCTAGCAGGTGTTGGTAAATTTAACATAGGAGATAAAGTTTTTAGTATATTTTTTTTCATTAAATTTTATTTTGTCGAATTGGACCTTTATTAATTTTTAATATTCAAATAATTAAAATTAATATGAAGAAAAGAATTAATATAATTAAGTAAATTATTAAATTATTAGGTAATATAAATATATTAAGTAAATTAAAATTATCTTCAAAAATAAATTTATTTTCATAATTAAAATTTTCAATATTAAAAAATAATTTAAAGTAGTAAATTAAGATTAATATTAATATTAATTTATAAATTATATTTTTATAATTTTTATTAATATTTAATTCATTAAAGGCAATTCTTGAAATATATAAAAAAATAATTATTAATCCTCCAATATATAAGATAAATACTATAAAAGAAATTCATGCTGTTTTAGTAATTATATTAATTATTAGTGTTAAAGTTATAGTTTGAATTAAAATAATTAAATTTGATCTAATTGGTGATTTTATTATAGTTAATATAATTGCTATAGTTAAATTAATTAAAAGAATAAATTTTAAAATTCAGTATATATTTTAATGAAAATATTAATTTTGGAGATTAATGATAATATAAATATATATATTTATACTGATTTATTTTAAATAATTATATAATTTTGATTTACAATATCAATGTTTTTTTTAAACTATTAAAATGATAAATTTATTTATTTTAGTTTTAATATTTATATTATTTTCTGGAGTTTTATTTTATATTTTTAATTTTAATCATTTATTAATAATACTTTTAGGGTTAGAATATTTATTATTAATTTTATCTTTATTATTTTTATTTAATTTAATAATATTTATTAAACAATATATTTTATTATTAATTTTTTTTATTTTTTGTATTAGTGAAAGAGTTTTAGGTTTAACAATTTTGATTTTGATAGTTCGTATATATGGTAATGATTACTTAAAATCATTAATAGTTTTACAATGTTAATAATTTTAATGTTAATTTTATTTAGCATGATTTTTTTTAGCTTTAATTTTAAAAGATGATGATTAGCCCAGAATTTTTTTTTTTTTTTTTTTTTTTTTATATATTTTAAGATACCTATATTTAATTATTTTTTAAATGTTAGTTATTTATTTGGGATAGATATATTTTCTTATTTAATATTTATATTAGGTATTTGAATTATTAGATTAGTTTATATTTCAAGTTTTGGTTTAAAAAATAATTATTTAAATTATTTTAATATTTTAATATTTATTTTTGTTATTATTTTTTATTTTTGTTTTTTTAGAAATAATTTTATTTTATTTTATATTTTTTATGAAATTAATTTAATTCCTGTTATTATTTTAATTTATGGTTGAGGTTATCAATATGAACGTTTTAAAGCTGGGTTTTATTTATTTATTTATATAATTTTTTTTTCTTTACCTTTTTTTTCTTGTTTATTAAGTTTAAATAATTTTAATTTTATATTTATATATTATTATGATTATTTAAATAATTTAAATTTTTATTATTATTTTTTTTTAATAATAATTTTTTTAGTAAAAATACCTTTATTTATATTTCATATTTGACTTCCTAAGGCTCATGTTGAAGCTCCTATTAGTGGTTCAATAATTTTAGCTGGAATTATATTAAAATTAGGTGGTTTTGGTATTTATCATATTTTAATATTAGTTTTTAAAATTAATTTGAAATTAAATTATCTATTTATTTCTTTATGTTTATTTGGGATAGTAATTTTAAGATTAGTTTGTTTTTTTCAAAGAGACTTAAAGATTTTAATTGCTTATTCTTCTGTTGTTCATATAGCTTTAGTTATTATTGGATTTTTAACAATAAATAGTTTAGGTTATTTTGGTTCATTAATTTTAATATTTGGACATGGTTTATGTTCTTCTGGTTTATTTTGTTTAAGTAATATTTGTTATTTACGTTTTAAAAGTCGAAGATTATTTTTAAATAAAGGATTAATTAATATTTTTCCTGTTTTGTCATTTTGATGATTTTTATTATGTTCATCTAATATATCTTTTCCACCTTCTTTAAATTTATTTGGTGAATTATTCTTATTAATTAATTTAATAATTTGATTAGATTATTTTTATATATTTTATTTTTTAATTATAATTTTAATGTTTTTATATAGTTTATATTTATATTTATATACTCAATATGGTAAATTATTTTTTAATATAAATTATTTAATATATATTAATTTAAGAGAATATTTATTATTATTTATACATTGAGTTCCTTTAAATTTAATTTTTTTAATTATAGAATTATTTTGTTATTTAAATAGTTTAATTAAAATATTAATTTGTGGAATTAAAGATTATATTTTTATATTTAAATAATTAAATTTAATTTTTTTTTTTTTTTTTTTTTTTTTTATTTTATTATATTTATTGTTTTTTTTATTTTAGGTTTATTATTAATTTATTTTGATAAATTTTATTTTATTGAATATATATTTTTTTTTTTTAATTCTTGTATAGTTTTATATGTTGTTTTAATAGATTGAATGTCTTTTATATTTATTTCATTTGTTTTTTTAATTTCTTCAATAATTTTATTATATAGAATGGAGTATATAAATTATGATTTTAATAAAAGTCGATTTTTAATGTTAATAAATTTTTTTATTATATTTATATTTTTTTTGATTATTAGTCCTAATTTAATTAGAATTTTATTAGGTTGAGATGGTTTAGGTATAGTTTCTTTTTGTTTAGTTATTTTTTATCAAAATAAAAAGTCTTATAGATCTGGTTTAGTAACAGTTATTTTAAATCGTTTAGGTGATTTATTTATTATTATATCTATAATTTGAATATTAAATTTTGGTTCATGAAATTTTATTTTAGTTGATTATTATATTAATTTAAATTATTTATTTTTTATTATAATAATAATTATAATAGCTTCTTTAACTAAAAGAGCTCAAATTCCTTTTTCTTCTTGATTACCTTTAGCTATAGCAGCTCCAACTCCTGTTTCTTCTTTAGTTCATTCTTCTACTTTAGTTACTGCTGGTATTTATTTAATGATTCGTTTTAATGAAATTTTCTTGAAATTTTATTTTTTAAATTATTTATTAGTAATTTCTTGTTTAACAATATTTATAGCTGGTTTAAATGCAATTTTTGAATTTGATTTAAAAAAAATTATTGCTTTTTCTACTTTAAGACAAATAAGATTTATATTTATAATTTTATGTTTAGGTAAGATTGATATATGTTTTTTTTATTTATTAATACATGCTTTATTTAAATCTATAATGTTTTTAAGAGCTGGGATTTTAATTTTAAACATAAATAATAATCAAGATATTCGTAAAATGGGTGGATTAATTGATTATTTGCCTTTTTGTGGTTTAATTTTTATATTTACTTTAATATCTTTATGTGGCTTTCCTTTTTTTTGTAGTTTTTATTCTAAAGATTTGATTTTTGAATATTTTTTAATAATAAATTTAAATTTTTTTTTTTTTTTTTTTTTTTTATTTTCTTTTTTTTTAACTTTTTTTTATTCTATTCGTGTTATTTATTATTTGATAATAATAAATTTTTCAATATATAATTATATAATAATTATTAAATTTGAAAGAAAAATTTTGATTATTAGAATGATATTTATTAGATTAATTATATTATTTTTTGGTTCTTTTTTTATATGATTAATATTTTATAAATTTGATTTAATTTTATTAGAATTAAAATATAAGATATTAAGAGTTTTGATTTTATTTTTTAGAATTTGATTTTTTTTTGAGCTTAATAATTTTTTATTTTCTATAAATTATTATATTTCTTTATTTAATGTTTTTTTTTTTGGAATAATATGAAATTTATTGTTTTTTAAAATTAATTTTTTTTTAAATAATTTTCTTTATATTGGTTTTTTTTCTTTAAGGGTTTTTGAAGTTGGTTGAATTGAATATAATTTAAATAATGGTTTAATTTTTTATTTTAAAAAATTGATTTTATTAAGTCAAAATATTTTTTTAAATAGTTATAAAGTTTATATTTTATTATTTTTTATATGATTTTTAATTATTTTTATTTTTAATTATTAAATTTAAATAGCTTATAATAGAGCATTATATTGAAGATATAAAGGTAAATTAATATTTTTTAAATATATTTAAAAATATAATTTTTTTTAAAAAAAAGTTGTTTTTTGTGTCTAATTTTTACAATAAAGGTAAATTTTAGTTTGGGTTATTTTTTAACGTTTTTAATAAAGTTAAAATTCTGATTTAATTTTAAAATTTTTTTTAGGTAAGGTAGCTACCTTTGCATATTTTTAAAAAAAATAATTTTTAAATTTTATTTAATTATTTATAAATAATATATTATTTTTATATTGAAAATATAATGTTTTAATTTTAAACTAATAAATATTTAAAAGATTAAACATTATAATGCTTTAAAAGATAGTTAGCAGCTTCTTTTTTAAAAATCTTTTTAATTGGAATTTTTTTTTCAATATTATTATTAACAGTAATAAACCTCTATTTTGGTTTCAATTAAAAATAAGGATTAAATTAAATCTATTATTAAGTCGAAATTAATATGTAAATTATTACTTCTTATTTAAGATAAATTATTAAATAATTTTTAAAAGCAAATTAAATGTTATAAGTTTTAACTATTATCCTTAGATTTTTCAATTTAATGATCCAAATTTTCATTCATAAAAAATAGTAATAATTATAAATATAAAAAAAATTATAAATATAAAATTAAAATAAATTAAATTTGAAATTTTAAAATTTAAAATTATTGGTATAATAATAGAAATTTCAATATCAAAAATTAAAAAAATAATTGCAATTAAATAGAAATTTAGTGAAAATGGAATTCGTGATTTATTAAATGGATCAAAACCACATTCAAATGGTGCTGATTTATTATAATTAAATTTTATTTTTATATTGATTAAGATTATTAATATAAATAGAATTATTAAAATTAATAATATTGTTATTATAGAGATTAAGTTTAATAGAATTATTTTATTTAAATTTTAAACTTTTTGATTGGAAATCAAATATACTTTTTATATTAATAAAATTAATTATTTCATCAATAAAAAGTTATATAAAGAAATAGTCAAATAATATCAATAAAGTGTCAATATCAAGCTCCTAATTCAAATCTAATGTGATGAATAAATGAGAAGTGAAGTTTAATTATTCGTATTAAATTAATGATTAAAAAAATTGTTCCAATAATTACATGTAATCCATGAAATCCTGTTGCTATATAAAAAGATGAACCGAAAATTGAATCTGAGAATGTAAATGTAGCTTGATGATATTCTAATATTTGTAGTATTAGAAAATAAATACTTAAAATAATTGTTAAATTTATAAAAATAATAGTTTTTTTTTTATTATTATTAAGTAAATATAAATGAGCTAAAGTAATAGTAAAACTTGATGTTAATAAAATAATTGTATTTAATAAAGGAATTAATAATGGGTTAAAAAATATAATATTTTTAGGGGGTCAATTTAAACCTAATTCAATTGAGGGGGCTAAAGAATTATGTAGAAAGTTTCAAAAGAATGAAATAAATAAAAATATTTCAGAAATAATAAATAAAATTATTCTAAATTTAATTAAGTTTATAATATTATAGTTATGATTTCCTTGAAATGTTCTTTCTCGAATAATATCTCGTCATCATAAAATAGAAATACTAATAATTATAAATAAATTAAATAATGATATTATATTTATTTTAAAATTTATTATTATAATATTTGAAATTATTAAGTTAAATGTGTTTAAAGATATTAAGATAGGTCATGGACTTAAACTTAAAATAAAATAAGGTTGATTAATTTTTATCATTATTCACTAGAATATAAAGATGAAAGAATTGAAAATACGTATCTTTGGATTAAAGCTACACATAATTCAAAAATTATTATAAATATTTGAATAAAAATAATAATAATTAATAATGAATTATAATTTAATAAAGTTATTAGTAGATGTCCTGCAATTAAATTTGCAGTTAAACGAATTGATAAAGATATTGGTCGAATTAAAATTCTTATTGTTTCAATAATTGTTATTAGTGGGGCTAAATAAATTGGTGTATTTAAAGGAATTAAATGTGCGATTATATTTTTAGTATTTTTACAAGTTGATAAAATAATATAGAATAATCAAAATGGTAAAGCTAATGTAATAGAAAATACTATATGACTAGATGATGAAAAAATATAAGGAAATAATCTAAAAAAATTATTTATTAAAATAAATATAAAAAGTGAAATAAATAAAAATGCAGGAGATTTAGTTTTTTTATTTTTATAAAGTATTAATATTTCATTATTTAGTATGTTAAATATTTTCAATATTAATCAATTGATTCGATTTGGTAAAATTCATATAAAGTTGGGTATTAATAGAATAATTAATAATGATCTAATTCAATTTAATTCTAAATTTATAATTGTAGTTGCAGGGTCAAAAATATTAAATAAATTTGTTGTAATTTTTTATATTGTTTTTTTTAAAATGCTTAATTTTAAAATTTTTAATAAAATTAAAATATATTAGGTTTATGATTAAATAAAATATAATAAAAAAGAATAAAAATAAAATTAATCAATTAATTGGTGCTATTTGAGGAATTAAGTGATATTAATAAATAATTTTAATTTGACAAATTAATGTTATAATTTTAACTAATCTCTTTCATTAGAAGTAATTGCTAATTTACTATATTTTGATTTAAGAGATCATTACTTTGCTTTTCAGTCATCTAATGAGTTAAAAATTTTTAATTCAATAAATAAATTTATTTAGATTAATTGATTCAATTTGAATAGGTATAAAACTATGATTAATTCCACAAATTTCTGAGCATTGACCAAAATATATACCAGGTCGATTTATAAATAAATTAATTTGGTTTATTCGTCCTGGGATTGCATCAATTTTGATAGCTAAACTTGGAATTGTTCAGGAGTGAATTACATCATCTGATGAAATTAATAATCGAATATTAAATTTGAATGGGATAATAGTTTTATTATCAACTTCAATTAATCGAAAATTTTCTTTATTTAGTTCATTTATTATATAAGATTCAAATTCAATATTTGAGAAATCTGAATATTCATAAGATCAAAATCATTGATGTCCAAAAATTTTAATTGTTAAAATTGGACATTTAATTTCATCTATTAAATATAGGAGATGTAAAGAAGGTATAGCAATAAAAATAAGAATAATAGGAGGAGTAGTTGTTCAAATAAATTCAATTATTTGATTTTCGGAAATTTTAATGTTAATAAATTTATTATTTATAATAAAAATTATTATATAAGTAATTGTAGTTATAATTATGATAATGATAAAAATTGTATGATCATGAAAAAAAATTAATTGTTCTATTAATGGTGAATTTCTATTTTGAAATCTTAGTTTTAATCAAGTTATAATTTCTAAAAAAAGATTGTTCTTTATAAATGAATTTTAAGTTCATTGCATAATTATTCTGCCATATTAGAAATTAATAATTAAAGGTAGTTCTGAATATGAATGTTCTAATGGTGGTAAATTATGAATTCATTCAATTGAATTACTTAAATTTAATTTAAAAATAGTTATTTTTTTTAAAAAAATTCTATTTCAAATACAATAAATTAAAATAATAATTCTAAATGTTGAAATTATTGATCCAATTGATGAAATTATATTTCATAATAAAAAGTTATTAGGATAATCTGTATATCGTCGAGGTATACCATTTAAACCTAAAAAATGTTGAGGAAAAAAAGTTATATTTACTCCAATAAATATTAAAATAAATTGAATTTTTAAAATAAAATTATTTATTGAGAATCCAGTAAAAATTGGAAATCAATGAATTAAACTTGCAATAATAGCAAATACAATTCCTATAGATAAAACATAATGGAAATGAGCTACTACATAATAAGTATCATGAAGAATGATATCAATAGATGAATTAGCAAGAATAACACCTGTTAAACCTCCAATAGTAAATAAGAAAATAAAACCTAATGATCAAATTGTTGATGGAGAAAAATTAATTTTAGATCCATAAATTGTAGCTAATCAACTAAAAATTTTAATTCCTGTTGGAATTGCAATGATTATAGTTGCTGAAGTGAAATAAGCTCGTGTATCAACATCTATTCCAATTGTAAATATATGATGTGCTCATACAATAAATCCTAGTAATCCAATAGTTAATATTGCATAAATTATTCTAATGTTACCAAATGTTTCATTTTTATTACTTTCTTGACTAATAATATGTGAAATTAAACCAAAACCTGGTAAAATTAAAATATATACTTCTGGATGACCAAAAAATCAAAATAAATGTTGATAAAGAATTGGATCACCTCCTCCTGCAGGGTCAAAAAATGATGTATTTAAATTTCGATCAGTTAATAATATAGTAATGGCACCAGCTAATACTGGTAATGATAAAATTAATAATATGGCTGTAATTAAAATTGATCAAGGAAATAAAGGAATTTGATTTAATTTTAAATTATTAGGTATTATATTAAGAATTGTACAAATAAAATTAATTGCTCCTAAAATTGATGAGATTCCTGCTAAATGTAAAGAAAAAATTGTTAAATCTACTGAAATGTTATTATGAGCAATATTGTTAGATAAAGGTGGATAAATAGTTCATCCTGTTCCTGTTCCATTATTAATTATGAATCTACAAATTATTATTATTAGTGAAGGAGGCAATAATCAAAATCTAATATTATTTAATCGTGGGAAAGATATATCAGGACATCCTATTATTATAGGGATTAATCAATTTCCAAAACCTCCAATAACGATTGGTATTGTTATAAAAAAAATTATAATGAAAGCATGAATTGTAACAATTACATTATATAATTGATTATTATTAATAATTGAATTAATTTGACTTAATTCTAATCGAATTAGAATTCTAAGAGAAGATCCGATTATACCTGATCAAATACCAAATAAAAAATATAAAGTTCCAATATCTTTATGATTAGTTGAAAAGATTCATTTTATAGATAAAATGGCTGATAATAGGTTATAAATTGTAAATTTATATATAGATTTAAAAAATCTTTTTATCATTAACTTTATATTCAAATTATATGATATTAAATTGCAAATTTAAAGGTATTAATTATTTAATTAAGGTTTAAAATAAATATTTTTAATTTTGAAGATTAATAGTTTAATTTAACTTAAAACCTTAATAAATAAATAAATAACTAAAAAATATTCTAAAGAAATTAATAAATATAAATAAATTATAATTATTTTTTTTAAATTGAAGATATCATTTATTAAATAAATTAAAATTAAATAATATAAAATAAGTTATTTTAATATAAAAATATAAATTTAAAATTGTTAATATAATTAATATTATTATAATTAAATATATATTATTATAAATTAAAGTTTTAATTAATATTCATTTTATTAAAAATCCAATTATAGGAGGTAATCCTATAATTGAAAAAATTAATATTATTAAATTTAATTTAAAAAAAAAATTTAAATTAAAGAATTTAATTTGATTAATATAGTTGATATTATAATTATTTAAAATTTTAATAATTAAAAAATTTAATATTGAATAAATTAAAAAATAATTAATTCATAAATTATTATTTATTAAAATTGCAAATAATATTCATGTTGAATTATTAATTGAGGATATTGCTAAAATTTTACGTATTGAATTTTGATTTATTCCAAAAATAGAATTTATAGAGATAAGAATAATTAAGAAAATTATATTTTTATCAATATTTAAATAGGAAATTATAATAAATGGTGAAACTTTTTGTCAAGTTATTATTAATAAACATGAAAATCAATTTAACCCTTCTATTATTGAAGGTAGTCATAAATGAAATGGTATAAGTCTTAATTTTATTAATAATGGTATTATAATTAAGATATTTCTATTATTTAAAAATAATAAATTTTTATTAATTAAAAATATTAAAAGTAAAATTGAAGCAAATGCTTGAATTAAAAAATATTTTATTGTAGCTTCAATAGAATAAATTGAAGATTTAAAATTTAAAATAGGAATGATTGAAAATAGATTTAATTCTAAACCTATTCATATTGAAAGTCAATTAGATGCTGAAATTGATATTAAAGTTCTAAATATTAATATAATTAAAAATATAATTTTTGTTAAATTTAAATTTATCAGAAAAAAGAATATTATTCTATATTTGAAGTATGAATCCAAAAGCTTAATTTAGCTTATTTTTCTAAATTATACTTAAGTGTTTATGCATATAAATTTTTGAAATTTATGGATTAGTTTAATTCTTAAAGTATAATAAAAGTATTAATAATACATGATTTACTCTATCAAAGTAACCCTTTTTCAGGCATTTTATTTTTAAAATATTATTTAATAAAAAAATGTTTATTGGTTTATAAATGTATTGGAAAAAATATCAGAAAATTTTTAAAAAAAAAATATTTTAATGAGG
This sequence comes from Rhopalosiphum nymphaeae, assembly GCA_036289425.1. NCBI lineage: Eukaryota > Metazoa > Arthropoda > Insecta > Hemiptera > Aphididae > Rhopalosiphum > Rhopalosiphum nymphaeae. The sequence goes on along the minus strand of JAZAQC010000046.1, from coordinate 45,048 downwards.
CATGACGTTTCTATTTATCTAAAAAGGGGGGGCTATGCCCTCCCTAAAAAAAAAAAAAAGAAGGAAGAAGAGTATATAGAGGATTTATTAATATGTATAGTAGTATACATATATAGATTTCATATGTATATAGTATATATATATAATATAAAGATATATCTATATAGCTTATATATTATATATATATATATATATATTAATATATAAATCCTTATATAGTGTTAATTATTTATACATCTAATATATATATATATATTTATATATAAATCCTTATATGAATATATATAGAGATTAATTGTATATATATATATATATAATTAAAATAAAAAAAATAGTATTTTTTAAATTATTAATTATTATTAGGTTTGAATAATTAATTTTAGTATACCTGAAAAAGAAATTGTTTTCTGAAAAATTTGTTAATAAATTTTGATTTAAATAATTTAATGTTTTGAATATTTATTAATTTATTTTAATTAAATTAATTAATTTAAGTAATTTTTTTTAAAATAATGTCAAATTAAAATTTATTATAAATTTAGATTTAAAAAATTTTTAAAAAGATAATTAGGAAAATTTGATTATTAATTATTATTAGGTTTGAATAATTAATTTTAGTATACCTGAAAAAGAAATTGTTTTCTGAAAAATTTGTTAATAAATTTTGATTTAAATAATTTAATGTTTTGAATATTTATTAATTTATTTTAATTAAATTAATTAATTTAAGTAATTTTTTTTAAAATAATGTCAAATTAAAATTTATTATAAATTTAGATTTAAAAAATTTTTAAAAAGATAATTAGGAAAATTTGATTATTAATTATTATTAGGTTTGAATAATTAATTTTAGTATACCTGAAAAAGAAATTGTTTTCTGAAAAATTTGTTAATAAATTTTGATTTAAATAATTTAATGTTTTGAATATTTATTAATTTATTTTAATTAAATTAATTATTTTTAAATTAATAATAATTTAATATTTTAAGTGTTATTAAACCATATTATTTTAAATTTATAAATAATTATAATTTATTTTGTTATAAAATTTTATTTAATTAAGAAAATACATGAAATTTATTAATTGTTAATTATTTCTTAAAGGATTTTAATAATTCTCAGTATTAAGTATTAAATATTAAAGAAATTTAGATTTAATTATTAATATAAGTATAAACTAAATATGTGCCAGCAGTTGCGGTTAAACATAATATACAAATAAAATAGTTTGGTTATTAGTATTAATTATAATTTATAATTTAATTTTTTTTTAAAAAGTAAAATTTAATAAGGAGTTATTATTATAATTATTTTATTCTATTAAATTTTATTTAAAACTAGGATTAGATACCCTATTATAAAAATTTAAATTAATTTGCTAAAAAATTAATAGTTATGTTCTTTAAATTTAAAAAATTTGGCGGTATTTTAGTCTTATTAGAGGAACCTGTTTATTAATTGATAATCCACGATTAATTTTACTTATTTAAATTAATTCATATATCGCTGTCATGAATATATTAAAAAATTAATTTTCTTTATTTATTATTATAGTTTATGTTAAGTCAAGATGTGGTTTATAAATAAGAATATAATGGGTTACATTAAATTTTATTTTTGGATTTTAAATGAAAATTAAAATGAAATTGGATTTAATAGTAAATTTATTTATTTTATTAATATGAAGAAAGATCTAAAATATGTACATATTGCCCGTCATTCTTATTAAAAATAAGACAAGTCGTAACAAAGTAAATGTACTGGAAAGTGTATTTAGAAAGATTTATTTATATAAATAAATATCTAAATTTAAGTATATCATTTACAATGATAAGATGTTGTAAAACTTTATTTAAATTTATTTTATTAATTTGTTTTTTTTTTATTTGGTTTTTTATAAAAATAATTTATTTATTTAAAGTTTTAGTATTTATTAAAAAATAATTTTTAGATTTATAGTTTAATAGTATTGTAAAAGAATTAATTAAATTTTTAAAAGAATTATATTAGTACCTTTTGTATCAGGGTTGATTAAAATTTTCAATTTTTTTTTGAATTCTCAAAATTTATAGAGTTAATTTTGTTATTAATTTATTGTGTTATAAATATTTATAAAATAATATTAGTTTTGAAATTTAATTCGTTATATTATATTTAGTTATTTAAGATTTAAATTTAATTTAAAATTTTAAAAGTTTTTTTAATTTTATTAATTAATATTTTAAATTTAAAGTATTTTAGGGATAAGCTTAAAATTTTTATATAATAATTTATTTATTTAATAATTTATAGGAATAGAAATTTTTATTTAAGTTTGTAAAAATTTATTATTTATTTATTTTTAATTTATTATAATTTATTTATTTTTGGTATTAAATTTTATTAATTAATATCTAATTAATAGTAATAATGATTAAATTAGTATAATTTTTATTTATAAATTATGAATTCGGCAAAAATTATTTTCATCTGTTTAACAAAAACATTGTATTAAGATTAATTTAATATAGGATCTGCTCAATGATTTATTAAATAGCTGCAGTATTTTGACTGTGCAAAGGTAGCATAATAATTAGTCTTTTAATTGAGGACTTGTATGAAAGATTTGATGAGAAATAAACTTTATTATTTATATAATTAAAATTTTATTTTTAAGTAAAAAAGCTTAAATTATTTAAAGGGACGATAAGACCCTATAAAACTTTATAAATTTTAATTTTAATTTTTTTGGATTTATAAATATTTTATTTTTAAAATTTATTTTATTGGGGTGATAAAAAAAATTAATTAACTTTTTTTAAAATTTAACATTATTTAATGAATTATTGAATTAAAATTTTTAATTAAAGGAAAAAGTTACTTTAGGGATAACAGCGTAATTAATTTTTTAAGTTCAAATTTAAAAATTAGTTTGCGACCTCGATGTTGAATTAAGATTAATCTTAGGTGCAAAATTTTAAGTATTAGGTCTGTTCGACCTTTAAATTCTTACATGATTTGAGTTCAAACCGGTGTAAGCCAGGTTGGTTTCTATCTTTTATAAATTAATTTATTTTAGTACGAAAGGATTAAATAATTAAATTAAATTTTTATAAATGAATAAAATTAATTTACTATTTTGGCAGATAATTGTGTTAAATTTAGAATTTAATTATATAATTTTAATTATAAATAGTAATTTTTTTATTTATTATAATTATTAATTTTTTAATTTTATTTTTAATAGTTTTTATAAGAGTTGCTTTTTTTACTTTGTTAGAGCGAAAAGTTTTAGGTTATATTCAGTTGCGTAAAGGTCCAAATAAATTTTTGATAAAAGGAGTTTTTCAACCTATAGGTGATGGGTTAAAATTATTTTTTAAAGAAGTTAATTATCCTAATAATATAAATTTTTTTTATTTTATAATTTCTCCTTTATTAGGTTTATTAATTTCTATTTTTTTTTGATTTATTTATCCTTTTATTGGAATAAACTATATTATAGGTTTTGGTTTAATTTATATATTTTGTTGTTCAAGTTTAATAGTTTATATTTTTTTATTAATTAGATGGTCTTCTAATTCAAATTATTCAGTTTTAGGAATAATTCGTTTTATCTCTCAAATAATTTCTTATGAGGTAAGAATAATAATTATTATTATAAATTTAATGTTTTTAATTAATAGCTTTAATTTGAATGATTTTTATATTTATCAAATTAATTTGAAATTTTTTTTTTTTCTTTTTTTTTTATTTATTTTATTATTAATTAGATTTTTAGCTGAAATAAATCGATCTCCTTTTGATTTTTCTGAAGGTGAATCAGAATTAGTTTCTGGTTTTAATATTGAATTTAGAAGTTTATCTTTTATTTTTATTTTTATATCTGAATATATAAGAATTATATTTATAGGTATATTATTATGTGAAATATTTTTTGGTATAATAATAAATAAGTTTTATTTAAATATTTTTATTTTAATTTTTATATTTATAGTTATTTGATTACGTGGATTTTTACCTCGATTTCGTTATGATAAATTAATATATTTAATTTGAAAATTAGTTTTACCATTATCTTTATTTTTATTTATATTTAATTTTTCTATTAAGTTATTTAACTTATATCATTAATTTAAGTGTTAAGTTAATAGAATTAAATTCTATTTTTTATTTTCAAAATAAATATTTTAAATAAATTAATTAACTAAATTAATAATTTATCTCATAATTTTATAATATAAAAATTAATAAAAAAGTAAGAAAAATAAATTGTTGTAAAAATTTGTCCTGTTGAAATGAATGGATATTCAACTGGTTGTATTCCAATTCAAGTTAAAATTAAAAATGTTATAATAAATATTCAAAATATAAATTTATTTAGTGGATAAAATTTATTTCTTAAAAAATTTTTATTATTTAATATAGGTAAAATTAATAAAATTAAAATTGATAATATTAATGCAATTACTCCTCCTAATTTATTAGGAATTGCTCGTAAAATTGAATATGAAAATAAAAAATATCATTCTGGTTGAATGTGATTAGGAGTAATCATTGAATTTGCTATAATAAAATTATTATGATCATTTAATAAATATGGAAAAATTAAAGCTAAAATAAAAAATATTCATATAAATATAATTAATCCAATTAAATCTTTAATTAAAAAATATGGTGAAAATGTGATTTTGTCAAAATTTCTATTAATACCTAAAGGATTATTTGATCCTGTTAAGTGAAGAAAAAATAAGTGAATAAATGTAAATAAGATAATAATAAATGGTAAAATAAAATGAATTGAAAAAAATCGTGTTAATGTAGCATTATTAATTGAGAATCCTCCTCAAATTCAAATAACAATTGAATTTCCTAAATACGGAATTGCTGATAAAAGGTTAGTAATTACTGTAGCTCCTCAAAATGATATTTGTCCTCATGGTAGAACATAACCTACAAATGCTGTTATTATTGTTAATAATAATAAAATTACTCCAATAATTCATGTTATTTTAAAATTAAATGAGTTTATATAAATTCCTCGTCTGATATGAATATAAATTATGATAAAAAATATTGATGCTCCATTAGCATGAAAAGATCGGATTAATCATCCGAAGTTAATATTTCGATTTATATTAATAATTCTTTGAAAAGCTAAATTAATATCTGTTTTATAATGAAAAGCTAAAAATAAACCTGTTAAAATTTGATTAATCAAGCAAATTATTAATAAAGATCCAAAATTTCATATAAATCTAATTCTAGCAGGTGTTGGTAAATTTAACATAGGAGATAAAGTTTTTAGTATATTTTTTTTCATTAAATTTTATTTTGTCGAATTGGACCTTTATTAATTTTTAATATTCAAATAATTAAAATTAATATGAAGAAAAGAATTAATATAATTAAGTAAATTATTAAATTATTAGGTAATATAAATATATTAAGTAAATTAAAATTATCTTCAAAAATAAATTTATTTTCATAATTAAAATTTTCAATATTAAAAAATAATTTAAAGTAGTAAATTAAGATTAATATTAATATTAATTTATAAATTATATTTTTATAATTTTTATTAATATTTAATTCATTAAAGGCAATTCTTGAAATATATAAAAAAATAATTATTAATCCTCCAATATATAAGATAAATACTATAAAAGAAATTCATGCTGTTTTAGTAATTATATTAATTATTAGTGTTAAAGTTATAGTTTGAATTAAAATAATTAAATTTGATCTAATTGGTGATTTTATTATAGTTAATATAATTGCTATAGTTAAATTAATTAAAAGAATAAATTTTAAAATTCAGTATATATTTTAATGAAAATATTAATTTTGGAGATTAATGATAATATAAATATATATATTTATACTGATTTATTTTAAATAATTATATAATTTTGATTTACAATATCAATGTTTTTTTTAAACTATTAAAATGATAAATTTATTTATTTTAGTTTTAATATTTATATTATTTTCTGGAGTTTTATTTTATATTTTTAATTTTAATCATTTATTAATAATACTTTTAGGGTTAGAATATTTATTATTAATTTTATCTTTATTATTTTTATTTAATTTAATAATATTTATTAAACAATATATTTTATTATTAATTTTTTTTATTTTTTGTATTAGTGAAAGAGTTTTAGGTTTAACAATTTTGATTTTGATAGTTCGTATATATGGTAATGATTACTTAAAATCATTAATAGTTTTACAATGTTAATAATTTTAATGTTAATTTTATTTAGCATGATTTTTTTTAGCTTTAATTTTAAAAGATGATGATTAGCCCAGAATTTTTTTTTTTTTTTTTTTTTTTTTATATATTTTAAGATACCTATATTTAATTATTTTTTAAATGTTAGTTATTTATTTGGGATAGATATATTTTCTTATTTAATATTTATATTAGGTATTTGAATTATTAGATTAGTTTATATTTCAAGTTTTGGTTTAAAAAATAATTATTTAAATTATTTTAATATTTTAATATTTATTTTTGTTATTATTTTTTATTTTTGTTTTTTTAGAAATAATTTTATTTTATTTTATATTTTTTATGAAATTAATTTAATTCCTGTTATTATTTTAATTTATGGTTGAGGTTATCAATATGAACGTTTTAAAGCTGGGTTTTATTTATTTATTTATATAATTTTTTTTTCTTTACCTTTTTTTTCTTGTTTATTAAGTTTAAATAATTTTAATTTTATATTTATATATTATTATGATTATTTAAATAATTTAAATTTTTATTATTATTTTTTTTTAATAATAATTTTTTTAGTAAAAATACCTTTATTTATATTTCATATTTGACTTCCTAAGGCTCATGTTGAAGCTCCTATTAGTGGTTCAATAATTTTAGCTGGAATTATATTAAAATTAGGTGGTTTTGGTATTTATCATATTTTAATATTAGTTTTTAAAATTAATTTGAAATTAAATTATCTATTTATTTCTTTATGTTTATTTGGGATAGTAATTTTAAGATTAGTTTGTTTTTTTCAAAGAGACTTAAAGATTTTAATTGCTTATTCTTCTGTTGTTCATATAGCTTTAGTTATTATTGGATTTTTAACAATAAATAGTTTAGGTTATTTTGGTTCATTAATTTTAATATTTGGACATGGTTTATGTTCTTCTGGTTTATTTTGTTTAAGTAATATTTGTTATTTACGTTTTAAAAGTCGAAGATTATTTTTAAATAAAGGATTAATTAATATTTTTCCTGTTTTGTCATTTTGATGATTTTTATTATGTTCATCTAATATATCTTTTCCACCTTCTTTAAATTTATTTGGTGAATTATTCTTATTAATTAATTTAATAATTTGATTAGATTATTTTTATATATTTTATTTTTTAATTATAATTTTAATGTTTTTATATAGTTTATATTTATATTTATATACTCAATATGGTAAATTATTTTTTAATATAAATTATTTAATATATATTAATTTAAGAGAATATTTATTATTATTTATACATTGAGTTCCTTTAAATTTAATTTTTTTAATTATAGAATTATTTTGTTATTTAAATAGTTTAATTAAAATATTAATTTGTGGAATTAAAGATTATATTTTTATATTTAAATAATTAAATTTAATTTTTTTTTTTTTTTTTTTTTTTTTTATTTTATTATATTTATTGTTTTTTTTATTTTAGGTTTATTATTAATTTATTTTGATAAATTTTATTTTATTGAATATATATTTTTTTTTTTTAATTCTTGTATAGTTTTATATGTTGTTTTAATAGATTGAATGTCTTTTATATTTATTTCATTTGTTTTTTTAATTTCTTCAATAATTTTATTATATAGAATGGAGTATATAAATTATGATTTTAATAAAAGTCGATTTTTAATGTTAATAAATTTTTTTATTATATTTATATTTTTTTTGATTATTAGTCCTAATTTAATTAGAATTTTATTAGGTTGAGATGGTTTAGGTATAGTTTCTTTTTGTTTAGTTATTTTTTATCAAAATAAAAAGTCTTATAGATCTGGTTTAGTAACAGTTATTTTAAATCGTTTAGGTGATTTATTTATTATTATATCTATAATTTGAATATTAAATTTTGGTTCATGAAATTTTATTTTAGTTGATTATTATATTAATTTAAATTATTTATTTTTTATTATAATAATAATTATAATAGCTTCTTTAACTAAAAGAGCTCAAATTCCTTTTTCTTCTTGATTACCTTTAGCTATAGCAGCTCCAACTCCTGTTTCTTCTTTAGTTCATTCTTCTACTTTAGTTACTGCTGGTATTTATTTAATGATTCGTTTTAATGAAATTTTCTTGAAATTTTATTTTTTAAATTATTTATTAGTAATTTCTTGTTTAACAATATTTATAGCTGGTTTAAATGCAATTTTTGAATTTGATTTAAAAAAAATTATTGCTTTTTCTACTTTAAGACAAATAAGATTTATATTTATAATTTTATGTTTAGGTAAGATTGATATATGTTTTTTTTATTTATTAATACATGCTTTATTTAAATCTATAATGTTTTTAAGAGCTGGGATTTTAATTTTAAACATAAATAATAATCAAGATATTCGTAAAATGGGTGGATTAATTGATTATTTGCCTTTTTGTGGTTTAATTTTTATATTTACTTTAATATCTTTATGTGGCTTTCCTTTTTTTTGTAGTTTTTATTCTAAAGATTTGATTTTTGAATATTTTTTAATAATAAATTTAAATTTTTTTTTTTTTTTTTTTTTTTTATTTTCTTTTTTTTTAACTTTTTTTTATTCTATTCGTGTTATTTATTATTTGATAATAATAAATTTTTCAATATATAATTATATAATAATTATTAAATTTGAAAGAAAAATTTTGATTATTAGAATGATATTTATTAGATTAATTATATTATTTTTTGGTTCTTTTTTTATATGATTAATATTTTATAAATTTGATTTAATTTTATTAGAATTAAAATATAAGATATTAAGAGTTTTGATTTTATTTTTTAGAATTTGATTTTTTTTTGAGCTTAATAATTTTTTATTTTCTATAAATTATTATATTTCTTTATTTAATGTTTTTTTTTTTGGAATAATATGAAATTTATTGTTTTTTAAAATTAATTTTTTTTTAAATAATTTTCTTTATATTGGTTTTTTTTCTTTAAGGGTTTTTGAAGTTGGTTGAATTGAATATAATTTAAATAATGGTTTAATTTTTTATTTTAAAAAATTGATTTTATTAAGTCAAAATATTTTTTTAAATAGTTATAAAGTTTATATTTTATTATTTTTTATATGATTTTTAATTATTTTTATTTTTAATTATTAAATTTAAATAGCTTATAATAGAGCATTATATTGAAGATATAAAGGTAAATTAATATTTTTTAAATATATTTAAAAATATAATTTTTTTTAAAAAAAAGTTGTTTTTTGTGTCTAATTTTTACAATAAAGGTAAATTTTAGTTTGGGTTATTTTTTAACGTTTTTAATAAAGTTAAAATTCTGATTTAATTTTAAAATTTTTTTTAGGTAAGGTAGCTACCTTTGCATATTTTTAAAAAAAATAATTTTTAAATTTTATTTAATTATTTATAAATAATATATTATTTTTATATTGAAAATATAATGTTTTAATTTTAAACTAATAAATATTTAAAAGATTAAACATTATAATGCTTTAAAAGATAGTTAGCAGCTTCTTTTTTAAAAATCTTTTTAATTGGAATTTTTTTTTCAATATTATTATTAACAGTAATAAACCTCTATTTTGGTTTCAATTAAAAATAAGGATTAAATTAAATCTATTATTAAGTCGAAATTAATATGTAAATTATTACTTCTTATTTAAGATAAATTATTAAATAATTTTTAAAAGCAAATTAAATGTTATAAGTTTTAACTATTATCCTTAGATTTTTCAATTTAATGATCCAAATTTTCATTCATAAAAAATAGTAATAATTATAAATATAAAAAAAATTATAAATATAAAATTAAAATAAATTAAATTTGAAATTTTAAAATTTAAAATTATTGGTATAATAATAGAAATTTCAATATCAAAAATTAAAAAAATAATTGCAATTAAATAGAAATTTAGTGAAAATGGAATTCGTGATTTATTAAATGGATCAAAACCACATTCAAATGGTGCTGATTTATTATAATTAAATTTTATTTTTATATTGATTAAGATTATTAATATAAATAGAATTATTAAAATTAATAATATTGTTATTATAGAGATTAAGTTTAATAGAATTATTTTATTTAAATTTTAAACTTTTTGATTGGAAATCAAATATACTTTTTATATTAATAAAATTAATTATTTCATCAATAAAAAGTTATATAAAGAAATAGTCAAATAATATCAATAAAGTGTCAATATCAAGCTCCTAATTCAAATCTAATGTGATGAATAAATGAGAAGTGAAGTTTAATTATTCGTATTAAATTAATGATTAAAAAAATTGTTCCAATAATTACATGTAATCCATGAAATCCTGTTGCTATATAAAAAGATGAACCGAAAATTGAATCTGAGAATGTAAATGTAGCTTGATGATATTCTAATATTTGTAGTATTAGAAAATAAATACTTAAAATAATTGTTAAATTTATAAAAATAATAGTTTTTTTTTTATTATTATTAAGTAAATATAAATGAGCTAAAGTAATAGTAAAACTTGATGTTAATAAAATAATTGTATTTAATAAAGGAATTAATAATGGGTTAAAAAATATAATATTTTTAGGGGGTCAATTTAAACCTAATTCAATTGAGGGGGCTAAAGAATTATGTAGAAAGTTTCAAAAGAATGAAATAAATAAAAATATTTCAGAAATAATAAATAAAATTATTCTAAATTTAATTAAGTTTATAATATTATAGTTATGATTTCCTTGAAATGTTCTTTCTCGAATAATATCTCGTCATCATAAAATAGAAATACTAATAATTATAAATAAATTAAATAATGATATTATATTTATTTTAAAATTTATTATTATAATATTTGAAATTATTAAGTTAAATGTGTTTAAAGATATTAAGATAGGTCATGGACTTAAACTTAAAATAAAATAAGGTTGATTAATTTTTATCATTATTCACTAGAATATAAAGATGAAAGAATTGAAAATACGTATCTTTGGATTAAAGCTACACATAATTCAAAAATTATTATAAATATTTGAATAAAAATAATAATAATTAATAATGAATTATAATTTAATAAAGTTATTAGTAGATGTCCTGCAATTAAATTTGCAGTTAAACGAATTGATAAAGATATTGGTCGAATTAAAATTCTTATTGTTTCAATAATTGTTATTAGTGGGGCTAAATAAATTGGTGTATTTAAAGGAATTAAATGTGCGATTATATTTTTAGTATTTTTACAAGTTGATAAAATAATATAGAATAATCAAAATGGTAAAGCTAATGTAATAGAAAATACTATATGACTAGATGATGAAAAAATATAAGGAAATAATCTAAAAAAATTATTTATTAAAATAAATATAAAAAGTGAAATAAATAAAAATGCAGGAGATTTAGTTTTTTTATTTTTATAAAGTATTAATATTTCATTATTTAGTATGTTAAATATTTTCAATATTAATCAATTGATTCGATTTGGTAAAATTCATATAAAGTTGGGTATTAATAGAATAATTAATAATGATCTAATTCAATTTAATTCTAAATTTATAATTGTAGTTGCAGGGTCAAAAATATTAAATAAATTTGTTGTAATTTTTTATATTGTTTTTTTTAAAATGCTTAATTTTAAAATTTTTAATAAAATTAAAATATATTAGGTTTATGATTAAATAAAATATAATAAAAAAGAATAAAAATAAAATTAATCAATTAATTGGTGCTATTTGAGGAATTAAGTGATATTAATAAATAATTTTAATTTGACAAATTAATGTTATAATTTTAACTAATCTCTTTCATTAGAAGTAATTGCTAATTTACTATATTTTGATTTAAGAGATCATTACTTTGCTTTTCAGTCATCTAATGAGTTAAAAATTTTTAATTCAATAAATAAATTTATTTAGATTAATTGATTCAATTTGAATAGGTATAAAACTATGATTAATTCCACAAATTTCTGAGCATTGACCAAAATATATACCAGGTCGATTTATAAATAAATTAATTTGGTTTATTCGTCCTGGGATTGCATCAATTTTGATAGCTAAACTTGGAATTGTTCAGGAGTGAATTACATCATCTGATGAAATTAATAATCGAATATTAAATTTGAATGGGATAATAGTTTTATTATCAACTTCAATTAATCGAAAATTTTCTTTATTTAGTTCATTTATTATATAAGATTCAAATTCAATATTTGAGAAATCTGAATATTCATAAGATCAAAATCATTGATGTCCAAAAATTTTAATTGTTAAAATTGGACATTTAATTTCATCTATTAAATATAGGAGATGTAAAGAAGGTATAGCAATAAAAATAAGAATAATAGGAGGAGTAGTTGTTCAAATAAATTCAATTATTTGATTTTCGGAAATTTTAATGTTAATAAATTTATTATTTATAATAAAAATTATTATATAAGTAATTGTAGTTATAATTATGATAATGATAAAAATTGTATGATCATGAAAAAAAATTAATTGTTCTATTAATGGTGAATTTCTATTTTGAAATCTTAGTTTTAATCAAGTTATAATTTCTAAAAAAAGATTGTTCTTTATAAATGAATTTTAAGTTCATTGCATAATTATTCTGCCATATTAGAAATTAATAATTAAAGGTAGTTCTGAATATGAATGTTCTAATGGTGGTAAATTATGAATTCATTCAATTGAATTACTTAAATTTAATTTAAAAATAGTTATTTTTTTTAAAAAAATTCTATTTCAAATACAATAAATTAAAATAATAATTCTAAATGTTGAAATTATTGATCCAATTGATGAAATTATATTTCATAATAAAAAGTTATTAGGATAATCTGTATATCGTCGAGGTATACCATTTAAACCTAAAAAATGTTGAGGAAAAAAAGTTATATTTACTCCAATAAATATTAAAATAAATTGAATTTTTAAAATAAAATTATTTATTGAGAATCCAGTAAAAATTGGAAATCAATGAATTAAACTTGCAATAATAGCAAATACAATTCCTATAGATAAAACATAATGGAAATGAGCTACTACATAATAAGTATCATGAAGAATGATATCAATAGATGAATTAGCAAGAATAACACCTGTTAAACCTCCAATAGTAAATAAGAAAATAAAACCTAATGATCAAATTGTTGATGGAGAAAAATTAATTTTAGATCCATAAATTGTAGCTAATCAACTAAAAATTTTAATTCCTGTTGGAATTGCAATGATTATAGTTGCTGAAGTGAAATAAGCTCGTGTATCAACATCTATTCCAATTGTAAATATATGATGTGCTCATACAATAAATCCTAGTAATCCAATAGTTAATATTGCATAAATTATTCTAATGTTACCAAATGTTTCATTTTTATTACTTTCTTGACTAATAATATGTGAAATTAAACCAAAACCTGGTAAAATTAAAATATATACTTCTGGATGACCAAAAAATCAAAATAAATGTTGATAAAGAATTGGATCACCTCCTCCTGCAGGGTCAAAAAATGATGTATTTAAATTTCGATCAGTTAATAATATAGTAATGGCACCAGCTAATACTGGTAATGATAAAATTAATAATATGGCTGTAATTAAAATTGATCAAGGAAATAAAGGAATTTGATTTAATTTTAAATTATTAGGTATTATATTAAGAATTGTACAAATAAAATTAATTGCTCCTAAAATTGATGAGATTCCTGCTAAATGTAAAGAAAAAATTGTTAAATCTACTGAAATGTTATTATGAGCAATATTGTTAGATAAAGGTGGATAAATAGTTCATCCTGTTCCTGTTCCATTATTAATTATGAATCTACAAATTATTATTATTAGTGAAGGAGGCAATAATCAAAATCTAATATTATTTAATCGTGGGAAAGATATATCAGGACATCCTATTATTATAGGGATTAATCAATTTCCAAAACCTCCAATAACGATTGGTATTGTTATAAAAAAAATTATAATGAAAGCATGAATTGTAACAATTACATTATATAATTGATTATTATTAATAATTGAATTAATTTGACTTAATTCTAATCGAATTAGAATTCTAAGAGAAGATCCGATTATACCTGATCAAATACCAAATAAAAAATATAAAGTTCCAATATCTTTATGATTAGTTGAAAAGATTCATTTTATAGATAAAATGGCTGATAATAGGTTATAAATTGTAAATTTATATATAGATTTAAAAAATCTTTTTATCATTAACTTTATATTCAAATTATATGATATTAAATTGCAAATTTAAAGGTATTAATTATTTAATTAAGGTTTAAAATAAATATTTTTAATTTTGAAGATTAATAGTTTAATTTAACTTAAAACCTTAATAAATAAATAAATAACTAAAAAATATTCTAAAGAAATTAATAAATATAAATAAATTATAATTATTTTTTTTAAATTGAAGATATCATTTATTAAATAAATTAAAATTAAATAATATAAAATAAGTTATTTTAATATAAAAATATAAATTTAAAATTGTTAATATAATTAATATTATTATAATTAAATATATATTATTATAAATTAAAGTTTTAATTAATATTCATTTTATTAAAAATCCAATTATAGGAGGTAATCCTATAATTGAAAAAATTAATATTATTAAATTTAATTTAAAAAAAAAATTTAAATTAAAGAATTTAATTTGATTAATATAGTTGATATTATAATTATTTAAAATTTTAATAATTAAAAAATTTAATATTGAATAAATTAAAAAATAATTAATTCATAAATTATTATTTATTAAAATTGCAAATAATATTCATGTTGAATTATTAATTGAGGATATTGCTAAAATTTTACGTATTGAATTTTGATTTATTCCAAAAATAGAATTTATAGAGATAAGAATAATTAAGAAAATTATATTTTTATCAATATTTAAATAGGAAATTATAATAAATGGTGAAACTTTTTGTCAAGTTATTATTAATAAACATGAAAATCAATTTAACCCTTCTATTATTGAAGGTAGTCATAAATGAAATGGTATAAGTCTTAATTTTATTAATAATGGTATTATAATTAAGATATTTCTATTATTTAAAAATAATAAATTTTTATTAATTAAAAATATTAAAAGTAAAATTGAAGCAAATGCTTGAATTAAAAAATATTTTATTGTAGCTTCAATAGAATAAATTGAAGATTTAAAATTTAAAATAGGAATGATTGAAAATAGATTTAATTCTAAACCTATTCATATTGAAAGTCAATTAGATGCTGAAATTGATATTAAAGTTCTAAATATTAATATAATTAAAAATATAATTTTTGTTAAATTTAAATTTATCAGAAAAAAGAATATTATTCTATATTTGAAGTATGAATCCAAAAGCTTAATTTAGCTTATTTTTCTAAATTATACTTAAGTGTTTATGCATATAAATTTTTGAAATTTATGGATTAGTTTAATTCTTAAAGTATAATAAAAGTATTAATAATACATGATTTACTCTATCAAAGTAACCCTTTTTCAGGCATTTTATTTTTAAAATATTATTTAATAAAAAAATGTTTATTGGTTTATAAATGTATTGGAAAAAATATCAGAAAATTTTTAAAAAAAAAATATTTTAATGAGGCATGACGTTTCTATTTATCTAAAAAGGGGGGGCTATGCCCTCCCTAAAAAAAAAAAAAAGAAGGAAGAAGAGTATATAGAGGATTTATTAATATGTATAGTAGTATACATATATAGATTTCATATGTATATAGTATATATATATAATATAAAGATATATCTATATAGCTTATATATTATATATATATATATATATATTAATATATAAATCCTTATATAGTGTTAATTATTTATACATCTAATATATATATATATATTTATATATAAATCCTTATATGAATATATATAGAGATTAATTGTATATATATATATATATAATTAAAATAAAAAAAATAGTATTTTTTAAATTATTAATTATTATTAGGTTTGAATAATTAATTTTAGTATACCTGAAAAAGAAATTGTTTTCTGAAAAATTTGTTAATAAATTTTGATTTAAATAATTTAATGTTTTGAATATTTATTAATTTATTTTAATTAAATTAATTAATTTAAGTAATTTTTTTTAAAATAATGTCAAATTAAAATTTATTATAAATTTAGATTTAAAAAATTTTTAAAAAGATAATTAGGAAAATTTGATTATTAATTATTATTAGGTTTGAATAATTAATTTTAGTATACCTGAAAAAGAAATTGTTTTCTGAAAAATTTGTTAATAAATTTTGATTTAAATAATTTAATGTTTTGAATATTTATTAATTTATTTTAATTAAATTAATTAATTTAAGTAATTTTTTTTAAAATAATGTCAAATTAAAATTTATTATAAATTTAGATTTAAAAAATTTTTAAAAAGATAATTAGGAAAATTTGATTATTAATTATTATTAGGTTTGAATAATTAATTTTAGTATACCTGAAAAAGAAATTGTTTTCTGAAAAATTTGTTAATAAATTTTGATTTAAATAATTTAATGTTTTGAATATTTATTAATTTATTTTAATTAAATTAATTAATTTAAGTAATTTTTTTTAAAATAATGTCAAATTAAAATTTATTATAAATTTAGATTTAAAAAATTTTTAAAAAGATAATTAGGAAAATTTGATTATTAATTATTATTAGGTTTGAATAATTAATTTTAGTATACCTGAAAAAGAAATTGTTTTCTGAAAAATTTGTTAATAAATTTTGATTTAAATAATTTAATGTTTTGAATATTTATTAATTTATTTTAATTAAATTAATTAATTTAAGTAATTTTTTTTAAAATAATGTCAAATTAAAATTTATTATAAATTTAGATTTAAAAAATTTTTAAAAAGATAATTAGGAAAATTTGATTATTAATTATTATTAGGTTTGAATAATTAATTTTAGTATACCTGAAAAAGAAATTGTTTTCTGAAAAATTTGTTAATAAATTTTGATTTAAATAATTTAATGTTTTGAATATTTATTAATTTATTTTAATTAAATTAATTATTTTTAAATTAATAATAATTTAATATTTTAAGTGTTATTAAACCATATTATTTTAAATTTATAAATAATTATAATTTATTTTGTTATAAAATTTTATTTAATTAAGAAAATACATGAAATTTATTAATTGTTAATTATTTCTTAAAGGATTTTAATAATTCTCAGTATTAAGTATTAAATATTAAAGAAATTTAGATTTAATTATTAATATAAGTATAAACTAAATATGTGCCAGCAGTTGCGGTTAAACATAATATACAAATAAAATAGTTTGGTTATTAGTATTAATTATAATTTATAATTTAATTTTTTTTTAAAAAGTAAAATTTAATAAGGAGTTATTATTATAATTATTTTATTCTATTAAATTTTATTTAAAACTAGGATTAGATACCCTATTATAAAAATTTAAATTAATTTGCTAAAAAATTAATAGTTATGTTCTTTAAATTTAAAAAATTTGGCGGTATTTTAGTCTTATTAGAGGAACCTGTTTATTAATTGATAATCCACGATTAATTTTACTTATTTAAATTAATTCATATATCGCTGTCATGAATATATTAAAAAATTAATTTTCTTTATTTATTATTATAGTTTATGTTAAGTCAAGATGTGGTTTATAAATAAGAATATAATGGGTTACATTAAATTTTATTTTTGGATTTTAAATGAAAATTAAAATGAAATTGGATTTAATAGTAAATTTATTTATTTTATTAATATGAAGAAAGATCTAAAATATGTACATATTGCCCGTCATTCTTATTAAAAATAAGACAAGTCGTAACAAAGTAAATGTACTGGAAAGTGTATTTAGAAAGATTTATTTATATAAATAAATATCTAAATTTAAGTATATCATTTACAATGATAAGATGTTGTAAAACTTTATTTAAATTTATTTTATTAATTTGTTTTTTTTTTATTTGGTTTTTTATAAAAATAATTTATTTATTTAAAGTTTTAGTATTTATTAAAAAATAATTTTTAGATTTATAGTTTAATAGTATTGTAAAAGAATTAATTAAATTTTTAAAAGAATTATATTAGTACCTTTTGTATCAGGGTTGATTAAAATTTTCAATTTTTTTTTGAATTCTCAAAATTTATAGAGTTAATTTTGTTATTAATTTATTGTGTTATAAATATTTATAAAATAATATTAGTTTTGAAATTTAATTCGTTATATTATATTTAGTTATTTAAGATTTAAATTTAATTTAAAATTTTAAAAGTTTTTTTAATTTTATTAATTAATATTTTAAATTTAAAGTATTTTAGGGATAAGCTTAAAATTTTTATATAATAATTTATTTATTTAATAATTTATAGGAATAGAAATTTTTATTTAAGTTTGTAAAAATTTATTATTTATTTATTTTTAATTTATTATAATTTATTTATTTTTGGTATTAAATTTTATTAATTAATATCTAATTAATAGTAATAATGATTAAATTAGTATAATTTTTATTTATAAATTATGAATTCGGCAAAAATTATTTTCATCTGTTTAACAAAAACATTGTATTAAGATTAATTTAATATAGGATCTGCTCAATGATTTATTAAATAGCTGCAGTATTTTGACTGTGCAAAGGTAGCATAATAATTAGTCTTTTAATTGAGGACTTGTATGAAAGATTTGATGAGAAATAAACTTTATTATTTATATAATTAAAATTTTATTTTTAAGTAAAAAAGCTTAAATTATTTAAAGGGACGATAAGACCCTATAAAACTTTATAAATTTTAATTTTAATTTTTTTGGATTTATAAATATTTTATTTTTAAAATTTATTTTATTGGGGTGATAAAAAAAATTAATTAACTTTTTTTAAAATTTAACATTATTTAATGAATTATTGAATTAAAATTTTTAATTAAAGGAAAAAGTTACTTTAGGGATAACAGCGTAATTAATTTTTTAAGTTCAAATTTAAAAATTAGTTTGCGACCTCGATGTTGAATTAAGATTAATCTTAGGTGCAAAATTTTAAGTATTAGGTCTGTTCGACCTTTAAATTCTTACATGATTTGAGTTCAAACCGGTGTAAGCCAGGTTGGTTTCTATCTTTTATAAATTAATTTATTTTAGTACGAAAGGATTAAATAATTAAATTAAATTTTTATAAATGAATAAAATTAATTTACTATTTTGGCAGATAATTGTGTTAAATTTAGAATTTAATTATATAATTTTAATTATAAATAGTAATTTTTTTATTTATTATAATTATTAATTTTTTAATTTTATTTTTAATAGTTTTTATAAGAGTTGCTTTTTTTACTTTGTTAGAGCGAAAAGTTTTAGGTTATATTCAGTTGCGTAAAGGTCCAAATAAATTTTTGATAAAAGGAGTTTTTCAACCTATAGGTGATGGGTTAAAATTATTTTTTAAAGAAGTTAATTATCCTAATAATATAAATTTTTTTTATTTTATAATTTCTCCTTTATTAGGTTTATTAATTTCTATTTTTTTTTGATTTATTTATCCTTTTATTGGAATAAACTATATTATAGGTTTTGGTTTAATTTATATATTTTGTTGTTCAAGTTTAATAGTTTATATTTTTTTATTAATTAGATGGTCTTCTAATTCAAATTATTCAGTTTTAGGAATAATTCGTTTTATCTCTCAAATAATTTCTTATGAGGTAAGAATAATAATTATTATTATAAATTTAATGTTTTTAATTAATAGCTTTAATTTGAATGATTTTTATATTTATCAAATTAATTTGAAATTTTTTTTTTTTCTTTTTTTTTTATTTATTTTATTATTAATTAGATTTTTAGCTGAAATAAATCGATCTCCTTTTGATTTTTCTGAAGGTGAATCAGAATTAGTTTCTGGTTTTAATATTGAATTTAGAAGTTTATCTTTTATTTTTATTTTTATATCTGAATATATAAGAATTATATTTATAGGTATATTATTATGTGAAATATTTTTTGGTATAATAATAAATAAGTTTTATTTAAATATTTTTATTTTAATTTTTATATTTATAGTTATTTGATTACGTGGATTTTTACCTCGATTTCGTTATGATAAATTAATATATTTAATTTGAAAATTAGTTTTACCATTATCTTTATTTTTATTTATATTTAATTTTTCTATTAAGTTATTTAACTTATATCATTAATTTAAGTGTTAAGTTAATAGAATTAAATTCTATTTTTTATTTTCAAAATAAATATTTTAAATAAATTAATTAACTAAATTAATAATTTATCTCATAATTTTATAATATAAAAATTAATAAAAAAGTAAGAAAAATAAATTGTTGTAAAAATTTGTCCTGTTGAAATGAATGGATATTCAACTGGTTGTATTCCAATTCAAGTTAAAATTAAAAATGTTATAATAAATATTCAAAATATAAATTTATTTAGTGGATAAAATTTATTTCTTAAAAAATTTTTATTATTTAATATAGGTAAAATTAATAAAATTAAAATTGATAATATTAATGCAATTACTCCTCCTAATTTATTAGGAATTGCTCGTAAAATTGAATATGAAAATAAAAAATATCATTCTGGTTGAATGTGATTAGGAGTAATCATTGAATTTGCTATAATAAAATTATTATGATCATTTAATAAATATGGAAAAATTAAAGCTAAAATAAAAAATATTCATATAAATATAATTAATCCAATTAAATCTTTAATTAAAAAATATGGTGAAAATGTGATTTTGTCAAAATTTCTATTAATACCTAAAGGATTATTTGATCCTGTTAAGTGAAGAAAAAATAAGTGAATAAATGTAAATAAGATAATAATAAATGGTAAAATAAAATGAATTGAAAAAAATCGTGTTAATGTAGCATTATTAATTGAGAATCCTCCTCAAATTCAAATAACAATTGAATTTCCTAAATACGGAATTGCTGATAAAAGGTTAGTAATTACTGTAGCTCCTCAAAATGATATTTGTCCTCATGGTAGAACATAACCTACAAATGCTGTTATTATTGTTAATAATAATAAAATTACTCCAATAATTCATGTTATTTTAAAATTAAATGAGTTTATATAAATTCCTCGTCTGATATGAATATAAATTATGATAAAAAATATTGATGCTCCATTAGCATGAAAAGATCGGATTAATCATCCGAAGTTAATATTTCGATTTATATTAATAATTCTTTGAAAAGCTAAATTAATATCTGTTTTATAATGAAAAGCTAAAAATAAACCTGTTAAAATTTGATTAATCAAGCAAATTATTAATAAAGATCCAAAATTTCATATAAATCTAATTCTAGCAGGTGTTGGTAAATTTAACATAGGAGATAAAGTTTTTAGTATATTTTTTTTCATTAAATTTTATTTTGTCGAATTGGACCTTTATTAATTTTTAATATTCAAATAATTAAAATTAATATGAAGAAAAGAATTAATATAATTAAGTAAATTATTAAATTATTAGGTAATATAAATATATTAAGTAAATTAAAATTATCTTCAAAAATAAATTTATTTTCATAATTAAAATTTTCAATATTAAAAAATAATTTAAAGTAGTAAATTAAGATTAATATTAATATTAATTTATAAATTATATTTTTATAATTTTTATTAATATTTAATTCATTAAAGGCAATTCTTGAAATATATAAAAAAATAATTATTAATCCTCCAATATATAAGATAAATACTATAAAAGAAATTCATGCTGTTTTAGTAATTATATTAATTATTAGTGTTAAAGTTATAGTTTGAATTAAAATAATTAAATTTGATCTAATTGGTGATTTTATTATAGTTAATATAATTGCTATAGTTAAATTAATTAAAAGAATAAATTTTAAAATTCAGTATATATTTTAATGAAAATATTAATTTTGGAGATTAATGATAATATAAATATATATATTTATACTGATTTATTTTAAATAATTATATAATTTTGATTTACAATATCAATGTTTTTTTTAAACTATTAAAATGATAAATTTATTTATTTTAGTTTTAATATTTATATTATTTTCTGGAGTTTTATTTTATATTTTTAATTTTAATCATTTATTAATAATACTTTTAGGGTTAGAATATTTATTATTAATTTTATCTTTATTATTTTTATTTAATTTAATAATATTTATTAAACAATATATTTTATTATTAATTTTTTTTATTTTTTGTATTAGTGAAAGAGTTTTAGGTTTAACAATTTTGATTTTGATAGTTCGTATATATGGTAATGATTACTTAAAATCATTAATAGTTTTACAATGTTAATAATTTTAATGTTAATTTTATTTAGCATGATTTTTTTTAGCTTTAATTTTAAAAGATGATGATTAGCCCAGAATTTTTTTTTTTTTTTTTTTTTTTTTATATATTTTAAGATACCTATATTTAATTATTTTTTAAATGTTAGTTATTTATTTGGGATAGATATATTTTCTTATTTAATATTTATATTAGGTATTTGAATTATTAGATTAGTTTATATTTCAAGTTTTGGTTTAAAAAATAATTATTTAAATTATTTTAATATTTTAATATTTATTTTTGTTATTATTTTTTATTTTTGTTTTTTTAGAAATAATTTTATTTTATTTTATATTTTTTATGAAATTAATTTAATTCCTGTTATTATTTTAATTTATGGTTGAGGTTATCAATATGAACGTTTTAAAGCTGGGTTTTATTTATTTATTTATATAATTTTTTTTTCTTTACCTTTTTTTTCTTGTTTATTAAGTTTAAATAATTTTAATTTTATATTTATATATTATTATGATTATTTAAATAATTTAAATTTTTATTATTATTTTTTTTTAATAATAATTTTTTTAGTAAAAATACCTTTATTTATATTTCATATTTGACTTCCTAAGGCTCATGTTGAAGCTCCTATTAGTGGTTCAATAATTTTAGCTGGAATTATATTAAAATTAGGTGGTTTTGGTATTTATCATATTTTAATATTAGTTTTTAAAATTAATTTGAAATTAAATTATCTATTTATTTCTTTATGTTTATTTGGGATAGTAATTTTAAGATTAGTTTGTTTTTTTCAAAGAGACTTAAAGATTTTAATTGCTTATTCTTCTGTTGTTCATATAGCTTTAGTTATTATTGGATTTTTAACAATAAATAGTTTAGGTTATTTTGGTTCATTAATTTTAATATTTGGACATGGTTTATGTTCTTCTGGTTTATTTTGTTTAAGTAATATTTGTTATTTACGTTTTAAAAGTCGAAGATTATTTTTAAATAAAGGATTAATTAATATTTTTCCTGTTTTGTCATTTTGATGATTTTTATTATGTTCATCTAATATATCTTTTCCACCTTCTTTAAATTTATTTGGTGAATTATTCTTATTAATTAATTTAATAATTTGATTAGATTATTTTTATATATTTTATTTTTTAATTATAATTTTAATGTTTTTATATAGTTTATATTTATATTTATATACTCAATATGGTAAATTATTTTTTAATATAAATTATTTAATATATATTAATTTAAGAGAATATTTATTATTATTTATACATTGAGTTCCTTTAAATTTAATTTTTTTAATTATAGAATTATTTTGTTATTTAAATAGTTTAATTAAAATATTAATTTGTGGAATTAAAGATTATATTTTTATATTTAAATAATTAAATTTAATTTTTTTTTTTTTTTTTTTTTTTTTTATTTTATTATATTTATTGTTTTTTTTATTTTAGGTTTATTATTAATTTATTTTGATAAATTTTATTTTATTGAATATATATTTTTTTTTTTTAATTCTTGTATAGTTTTATATGTTGTTTTAATAGATTGAATGTCTTTTATATTTATTTCATTTGTTTTTTTAATTTCTTCAATAATTTTATTATATAGAATGGAGTATATAAATTATGATTTTAATAAAAGTCGATTTTTAATGTTAATAAATTTTTTTATTATATTTATATTTTTTTTGATTATTAGTCCTAATTTAATTAGAATTTTATTAGGTTGAGATGGTTTAGGTATAGTTTCTTTTTGTTTAGTTATTTTTTATCAAAATAAAAAGTCTTATAGATCTGGTTTAGTAACAGTTATTTTAAATCGTTTAGGTGATTTATTTATTATTATATCTATAATTTGAATATTAAATTTTGGTTCATGAAATTTTATTTTAGTTGATTATTATATTAATTTAAATTATTTATTTTTTATTATAATAATAATTATAATAGCTTCTTTAACTAAAAGAGCTCAAATTCCTTTTTCTTCTTGATTACCTTTAGCTATAGCAGCTCCAACTCCTGTTTCTTCTTTAGTTCATTCTTCTACTTTAGTTACTGCTGGTATTTATTTAATGATTCGTTTTAATGAAATTTTCTTGAAATTTTATTTTTTAAATTATTTATTAGTAATTTCTTGTTTAACAATATTTATAGCTGGTTTAAATGCAATTTTTGAATTTGATTTAAAAAAAATTATTGCTTTTTCTACTTTAAGACAAATAAGATTTATATTTATAATTTTATGTTTAGGTAAGATTGATATATGTTTTTTTTATTTATTAATACATGCTTTATTTAAATCTATAATGTTTTTAAGAGCTGGGATTTTAATTTTAAACATAAATAATAATCAAGATATTCGTAAAATGGGTGGATTAATTGATTATTTGCCTTTTTGTGGTTTAATTTTTATATTTACTTTAATATCTTTATGTGGCTTTCCTTTTTTTTGTAGTTTTTATTCTAAAGATTTGATTTTTGAATATTTTTTAATAATAAATTTAAATTTTTTTTTTTTTTTTTTTTTTTTATTTTCTTTTTTTTTAACTTTTTTTTATTCTATTCGTGTTATTTATTATTTGATAATAATAAATTTTTCAATATATAATTATATAATAATTATTAAATTTGAAAGAAAAATTTTGATTATTAGAATGATATTTATTAGATTAATTATATTATTTTTTGGTTCTTTTTTTATATGATTAATATTTTATAAATTTGATTTAATTTTATTAGAATTAAAATATAAGATATTAAGAGTTTTGATTTTATTTTTTAGAATTTGATTTTTTTTTGAGCTTAATAATTTTTTATTTTCTATAAATTATTATATTTCTTTATTTAATGTTTTTTTTTTTGGAATAATATGAAATTTATTGTTTTTTAAAATTAATTTTTTTTTAAATAATTTTCTTTATATTGGTTTTTTTTCTTTAAGGGTTTTTGAAGTTGGTTGAATTGAATATAATTTAAATAATGGTTTAATTTTTTATTTTAAAAAATTGATTTTATTAAGTCAAAATATTTTTTTAAATAGTTATAAAGTTTATATTTTATTATTTTTTATATGATTTTTAATTATTTTTATTTTTAATTATTAAATTTAAATAGCTTATAATAGAGCATTATATTGAAGATATAAAGGTAAATTAATATTTTTTAAATATATTTAAAAATATAATTTTTTTTAAAAAAAAGTTGTTTTTTGTGTCTAATTTTTACAATAAAGGTAAATTTTAGTTTGGGTTATTTTTTAACGTTTTTAATAAAGTTAAAATTCTGATTTAATTTTAAAATTTTTTTTAGGTAAGGTAGCTACCTTTGCATATTTTTAAAAAAAATAATTTTTAAATTTTATTTAATTATTTATAAATAATATATTATTTTTATATTGAAAATATAATGTTTTAATTTTAAACTAATAAATATTTAAAAGATTAAACATTATAATGCTTTAAAAGATAGTTAGCAGCTTCTTTTTTAAAAATCTTTTTAATTGGAATTTTTTTTTCAATATTATTATTAACAGTAATAAACCTCTATTTTGGTTTCAATTAAAAATAAGGATTAAATTAAATCTATTATTAAGTCGAAATTAATATGTAAATTATTACTTCTTATTTAAGATAAATTATTAAATAATTTTTAAAAGCAAATTAAATGTTATAAGTTTTAACTATTATCCTTAGATTTTTCAATTTAATGATCCAAATTTTCATTCATAAAAAATAGTAATAATTATAAATATAAAAAAAATTATAAATATAAAATTAAAATAAATTAAATTTGAAATTTTAAAATTTAAAATTATTGGTATAATAATAGAAATTTCAATATCAAAAATTAAAAAAATAATTGCAATTAAATAGAAATTTAGTGAAAATGGAATTCGTGATTTATTAAATGGATCAAAACCACATTCAAATGGTGCTGATTTATTATAATTAAATTTTATTTTTATATTGATTAAGATTATTAATATAAATAGAATTATTAAAATTAATAATATTGTTATTATAGAGATTAAGTTTAATAGAATTATTTTATTTAAATTTTAAACTTTTTGATTGGAAATCAAATATACTTTTTATATTAATAAAATTAATTATTTCATCAATAAAAAGTTATATAAAGAAATAGTCAAATAATATCAATAAAGTGTCAATATCAAGCTCCTAATTCAAATCTAATGTGATGAATAAATGAGAAGTGAAGTTTAATTATTCGTATTAAATTAATGATTAAAAAAATTGTTCCAATAATTACATGTAATCCATGAAATCCTGTTGCTATATAAAAAGATGAACCGAAAATTGAATCTGAGAATGTAAATGTAGCTTGATGATATTCTAATATTTGTAGTATTAGAAAATAAATACTTAAAATAATTGTTAAATTTATAAAAATAATAGTTTTTTTTTTATTATTATTAAGTAAATATAAATGAGCTAAAGTAATAGTAAAACTTGATGTTAATAAAATAATTGTATTTAATAAAGGAATTAATAATGGGTTAAAAAATATAATATTTTTAGGGGGTCAATTTAAACCTAATTCAATTGAGGGGGCTAAAGAATTATGTAGAAAGTTTCAAAAGAATGAAATAAATAAAAATATTTCAGAAATAATAAATAAAATTATTCTAAATTTAATTAAGTTTATAATATTATAGTTATGATTTCCTTGAAATGTTCTTTCTCGAATAATATCTCGTCATCATAAAATAGAAATACTAATAATTATAAATAAATTAAATAATGATATTATATTTATTTTAAAATTTATTATTATAATATTTGAAATTATTAAGTTAAATGTGTTTAAAGATATTAAGATAGGTCATGGACTTAAACTTAAAATAAAATAAGGTTGATTAATTTTTATCATTATTCACTAGAATATAAAGATGAAAGAATTGAAAATACGTATCTTTGGATTAAAGCTACACATAATTCAAAAATTATTATAAATATTTGAATAAAAATAATAATAATTAATAATGAATTATAATTTAATAAAGTTATTAGTAGATGTCCTGCAATTAAATTTGCAGTTAAACGAATTGATAAAGATATTGGTCGAATTAAAATTCTTATTGTTTCAATAATTGTTATTAGTGGGGCTAAATAAATTGGTGTATTTAAAGGAATTAAATGTGCGATTATATTTTTAGTATTTTTACAAGTTGATAAAATAATATAGAATAATCAAAATGGTAAAGCTAATGTAATAGAAAATACTATATGACTAGATGATGAAAAAATATAAGGAAATAATCTAAAAAAATTATTTATTAAAATAAATATAAAAAGTGAAATAAATAAAAATGCAGGAGATTTAGTTTTTTTATTTTTATAAAGTATTAATATTTCATTATTTAGTATGTTAAATATTTTCAATATTAATCAATTGATTCGATTTGGTAAAATTCATATAAAGTTGGGTATTAATAGAATAATTAATAATGATCTAATTCAATTTAATTCTAAATTTATAATTGTAGTTGCAGGGTCAAAAATATTAAATAAATTTGTTGTAATTTTTTATATTGTTTTTTTTAAAATGCTTAATTTTAAAATTTTTAATAAAATTAAAATATATTAGGTTTATGATTAAATAAAATATAATAAAAAAGAATAAAAATAAAATTAATCAATTAATTGGTGCTATTTGAGGAATTAAGTGATATTAATAAATAATTTTAATTTGACAAATTAATGTTATAATTTTAACTAATCTCTTTCATTAGAAGTAATTGCTAATTTACTATATTTTGATTTAAGAGATCATTACTTTGCTTTTCAGTCATCTAATGAGTTAAAAATTTTTAATTCAATAAATAAATTTATTTAGATTAATTGATTCAATTTGAATAGGTATAAAACTATGATTAATTCCACAAATTTCTGAGCATTGACCAAAATATATACCAGGTCGATTTATAAATAAATTAATTTGGTTTATTCGTCCTGGGATTGCATCAATTTTGATAGCTAAACTTGGAATTGTTCAGGAGTGAATTACATCATCTGATGAAATTAATAATCGAATATTAAATTTGAATGGGATAATAGTTTTATTATCAACTTCAATTAATCGAAAATTTTCTTTATTTAGTTCATTTATTATATAAGATTCAAATTCAATATTTGAGAAATCTGAATATTCATAAGATCAAAATCATTGATGTCCAAAAATTTTAATTGTTAAAATTGGACATTTAATTTCATCTATTAAATATAGGAGATGTAAAGAAGGTATAGCAATAAAAATAAGAATAATAGGAGGAGTAGTTGTTCAAATAAATTCAATTATTTGATTTTCGGAAATTTTAATGTTAATAAATTTATTATTTATAATAAAAATTATTATATAAGTAATTGTAGTTATAATTATGATAATGATAAAAATTGTATGATCATGAAAAAAAATTAATTGTTCTATTAATGGTGAATTTCTATTTTGAAATCTTAGTTTTAATCAAGTTATAATTTCTAAAAAAAGATTGTTCTTTATAAATGAATTTTAAGTTCATTGCATAATTATTCTGCCATATTAGAAATTAATAATTAAAGGTAGTTCTGAATATGAATGTTCTAATGGTGGTAAATTATGAATTCATTCAATTGAATTACTTAAATTTAATTTAAAAATAGTTATTTTTTTTAAAAAAATTCTATTTCAAATACAATAAATTAAAATAATAATTCTAAATGTTGAAATTATTGATCCAATTGATGAAATTATATTTCATAATAAAAAGTTATTAGGATAATCTGTATATCGTCGAGGTATACCATTTAAACCTAAAAAATGTTGAGGAAAAAAAGTTATATTTACTCCAATAAATATTAAAATAAATTGAATTTTTAAAATAAAATTATTTATTGAGAATCCAGTAAAAATTGGAAATCAATGAATTAAACTTGCAATAATAGCAAATACAATTCCTATAGATAAAACATAATGGAAATGAGCTACTACATAATAAGTATCATGAAGAATGATATCAATAGATGAATTAGCAAGAATAACACCTGTTAAACCTCCAATAGTAAATAAGAAAATAAAACCTAATGATCAAATTGTTGATGGAGAAAAATTAATTTTAGATCCATAAATTGTAGCTAATCAACTAAAAATTTTAATTCCTGTTGGAATTGCAATGATTATAGTTGCTGAAGTGAAATAAGCTCGTGTATCAACATCTATTCCAATTGTAAATATATGATGTGCTCATACAATAAATCCTAGTAATCCAATAGTTAATATTGCATAAATTATTCTAATGTTACCAAATGTTTCATTTTTATTACTTTCTTGACTAATAATATGTGAAATTAAACCAAAACCTGGTAAAATTAAAATATATACTTCTGGATGACCAAAAAATCAAAATAAATGTTGATAAAGAATTGGATCACCTCCTCCTGCAGGGTCAAAAAATGATGTATTTAAATTTCGATCAGTTAATAATATAGTAATGGCACCAGCTAATACTGGTAATGATAAAATTAATAATATGGCTGTAATTAAAATTGATCAAGGAAATAAAGGAATTTGATTTAATTTTAAATTATTAGGTATTATATTAAGAATTGTACAAATAAAATTAATTGCTCCTAAAATTGATGAGATTCCTGCTAAATGTAAAGAAAAAATTGTTAAATCTACTGAAATGTTATTATGAGCAATATTGTTAGATAAAGGTGGATAAATAGTTCATCCTGTTCCTGTTCCATTATTAATTATGAATCTACAAATTATTATTATTAGTGAAGGAGGCAATAATCAAAATCTAATATTATTTAATCGTGGGAAAGATATATCAGGACATCCTATTATTATAGGGATTAATCAATTTCCAAAACCTCCAATAACGATTGGTATTGTTATAAAAAAAATTATAATGAAAGCATGAATTGTAACAATTACATTATATAATTGATTATTATTAATAATTGAATTAATTTGACTTAATTCTAATCGAATTAGAATTCTAAGAGAAGATCCGATTATACCTGATCAAATACCAAATAAAAAATATAAAGTTCCAATATCTTTATGATTAGTTGAAAAGATTCATTTTATAGATAAAATGGCTGATAATAGGTTATAAATTGTAAATTTATATATAGATTTAAAAAATCTTTTTATCATTAACTTTATATTCAAATTATATGATATTAAATTGCAAATTTAAAGGTATTAATTATTTAATTAAGGTTTAAAATAAATATTTTTAATTTTGAAGATTAATAGTTTAATTTAACTTAAAACCTTAATAAATAAATAAATAACTAAAAAATATTCTAAAGAAATTAATAAATATAAATAAATTATAATTATTTTTTTTAAATTGAAGATATCATTTATTAAATAAATTAAAATTAAATAATATAAAATAAGTTATTTTAATATAAAAATATAAATTTAAAATTGTTAATATAATTAATATTATTATAATTAAATATATATTATTATAAATTAAAGTTTTAATTAATATTCATTTTATTAAAAATCCAATTATAGGAGGTAATCCTATAATTGAAAAAATTAATATTATTAAATTTAATTTAAAAAAAAAATTTAAATTAAAGAATTTAATTTGATTAATATAGTTGATATTATAATTATTTAAAATTTTAATAATTAAAAAATTTAATATTGAATAAATTAAAAAATAATTAATTCATAAATTATTATTTATTAAAATTGCAAATAATATTCATGTTGAATTATTAATTGAGGATATTGCTAAAATTTTACGTATTGAATTTTGATTTATTCCAAAAATAGAATTTATAGAGATAAGAATAATTAAGAAAATTATATTTTTATCAATATTTAAATAGGAAATTATAATAAATGGTGAAACTTTTTGTCAAGTTATTATTAATAAACATGAAAATCAATTTAACCCTTCTATTATTGAAGGTAGTCATAAATGAAATGGTATAAGTCTTAATTTTATTAATAATGGTATTATAATTAAGATATTTCTATTATTTAAAAATAATAAATTTTTATTAATTAAAAATATTAAAAGTAAAATTGAAGCAAATGCTTGAATTAAAAAATATTTTATTGTAGCTTCAATAGAATAAATTGAAGATTTAAAATTTAAAATAGGAATGATTGAAAATAGATTTAATTCTAAACCTATTCATATTGAAAGTCAATTAGATGCTGAAATTGATATTAAAGTTCTAAATATTAATATAATTAAAAATATAATTTTTGTTAAATTTAAATTTATCAGAAAAAAGAATATTATTCTATATTTGAAGTATGAATCCAAAAGCTTAATTTAGCTTATTTTTCTAAATTATACTTAAGTGTTTATGCATATAAATTTTTGAAATTTATGGATTAGTTTAATTCTTAAAGTATAATAAAAGTATTAATAATACATGATTTACTCTATCAAAGTAACCCTTTTTCAGGCATTTTATTTTTAAAATATTATTTAATAAAAAAATGTTTATTGGTTTATAAATGTATTGGAAAAAATATCAGAAAATTTTTAAAAAAAAAATATTTTAATGAGGCATGACGTTTCTATTTATCTAAAAAGGGGGGGCTATGCCCTCCCTAAAAAAAAAAAAAAGAAGGAAGAAGAGTATATAGAGGATTTATTAATATGTATAGTAGTATACATATATAGATTTCATATGTATATAGTATATATATATAATATAAAGATATATCTATATAGCTTATATATTATATATATATATATATATATTAATATATAAATCCTTATATAGTGTTAATTATTTATACATCTAATATATATATATATATTTATATATAAATCCTTATATGAATATATATAGAGATTAATTGTATATATATATATATATAATTAAAATAAAAAAAATAGTATTTTTTAAATTATTAATTATTATTAGGTTTGAATAATTAATTTTAGTATACCTGAAAAAGAAATTGTTTTCTGAAAAATTTGTTAATAAATTTTGATTTAAATAATTTAATGTTTTGAATATTTATTAATTTATTTTAATTAAATTAATTAATTTAAGTAATTTTTTTTAAAATAATGTCAAATTAAAATTTATTATAAATTTAGATTTAAAAAATTTTTAAAAAGATAATTAGGAAAATTTGATTATTAATTATTATTAGGTTTGAATAATTAATTTTAGTATACCTGAAAAAGAAATTGTTTTCTGAAAAATTTGTTAATAAATTTTGATTTAAATAATTTAATGTTTTGAATATTTATTAATTTATTTTAATTAAATTAATTAATTTAAGTAATTTTTTTTAAAATAATGTCAAATTAAAATTTATTATAAATTTAGATTTAAAAAATTTTTAAAAAGATAATTAGGAAAATTTGATTATTAATTATTATTAGGTTTGAATAATTAATTTTAGTATACCTGAAAAAGAAATTGTTTTCTGAAAAATTTGTTAATAAATTTTGATTTAAATAATTTAATGTTTTGAATATTTATTAATTTATTTTAATTAAATTAATTAATTTAAGTAATTTTTTTTAAAATAATGTCAAATTAAAATTTATTATAAATTTAGATTTAAAAAATTTTTAAAAAGATAATTAGGAAAATTTGATTATTAATTATTATTAGGTTTGAATAATTAATTTTAGTATACCTGAAAAAGAAATTGTTTTCTGAAAAATTTGTTAATAAATTTTGATTTAAATAATTTAATGTTTTGAATATTTATTAATTTATTTTAATTAAATTAATTATTTTTAAATTAATAATAATTTAATATTTTAAGTGTTATTAAACCATATTATTTTAAATTTATAAATAATTATAATTTATTTTGTTATAAAATTTTATTTAATTAAGAAAATACATGAAATTTATTAATTGTTAATTATTTCTTAAAGGATTTTAATAATTCTCAGTATTAAGTATTAAATATTAAAGAAATTTAGATTTAATTATTAATATAAGTATAAACTAAATATGTGCCAGCAGTTGCGGTTAAACATAATATACAAATAAAATAGTTTGGTTATTAGTATTAATTATAATTTATAATTTAATTTTTTTTTAAAAAGTAAAATTTAATAAGGAGTTATTATTATAATTATTTTATTCTATTAAATTTTATTTAAAACTAGGATTAGATACCCTATTATAAAAATTTAAATTAATTTGCTAAAAAATTAATAGTTATGTTCTTTAAATTTAAAAAATTTGGCGGTATTTTAGTCTTATTAGAGGAACCTGTTTATTAATTGATAATCCACGATTAATTTTACTTATTTAAATTAATTCATATATCGCTGTCATGAATATATTAAAAAATTAATTTTCTTTATTTATTATTATAGTTTATGTTAAGTCAAGATGTGGTTTATAAATAAGAATATAATGGGTTACATTAAATTTTATTTTTGGATTTTAAATGAAAATTAAAATGAAATTGGATTTAATAGTAAATTTATTTATTTTATTAATATGAAGAAAGATCTAAAATATGTACATATTGCCCGTCATTCTTATTAAAAATAAGACAAGTCGTAACAAAGTAAATGTACTGGAAAGTGTATTTAGAAAGATTTATTTATATAAATAAATATCTAAATTTAAGTATATCATTTACAATGATAAGATGTTGTAAAACTTTATTTAAATTTATTTTATTAATTTGTTTTTTTTTTATTTGGTTTTTTATAAAAATAATTTATTTATTTAAAGTTTTAGTATTTATTAAAAAATAATTTTTAGATTTATAGTTTAATAGTATTGTAAAAGAATTAATTAAATTTTTAAAAGAATTATATTAGTACCTTTTGTATCAGGGTTGATTAAAATTTTCAATTTTTTTTTGAATTCTCAAAATTTATAGAGTTAATTTTGTTATTAATTTATTGTGTTATAAATATTTATAAAATAATATTAGTTTTGAAATTTAATTCGTTATATTATATTTAGTTATTTAAGATTTAAATTTAATTTAAAATTTTAAAAGTTTTTTTAATTTTATTAATTAATATTTTAAATTTAAAGTATTTTAGGGATAAGCTTAAAATTTTTATATAATAATTTATTTATTTAATAATTTATAGGAATAGAAATTTTTATTTAAGTTTGTAAAAATTTATTATTTATTTATTTTTAATTTATTATAATTTATTTATTTTTGGTATTAAATTTTATTAATTAATATCTAATTAATAGTAATAATGATTAAATTAGTATAATTTTTATTTATAAATTATGAATTCGGCAAAAATTATTTTCATCTGTTTAACAAAAACATTGTATTAAGATTAATTTAATATAGGATCTGCTCAATGATTTATTAAATAGCTGCAGTATTTTGACTGTGCAAAGGTAGCATAATAATTAGTCTTTTAATTGAGGACTTGTATGAAAGATTTGATGAGAAATAAACTTTATTATTTATATAATTAAAATTTTATTTTTAAGTAAAAAAGCTTAAATTATTTAAAGGGACGATAAGACCCTATAAAACTTTATAAATTTTAATTTTAATTTTTTTGGATTTATAAATATTTTATTTTTAAAATTTATTTTATTGGGGTGATAAAAAAAATTAATTAACTTTTTTTAAAATTTAACATTATTTAATGAATTATTGAATTAAAATTTTTAATTAAAGGAAAAAGTTACTTTAGGGATAACAGCGTAATTAATTTTTTAAGTTCAAATTTAAAAATTAGTTTGCGACCTCGATGTTGAATTAAGATTAATCTTAGGTGCAAAATTTTAAGTATTAGGTCTGTTCGACCTTTAAATTCTTACATGATTTGAGTTCAAACCGGTGTAAGCCAGGTTGGTTTCTATCTTTTATAAATTAATTTATTTTAGTACGAAAGGATTAAATAATTAAATTAAATTTTTATAAATGAATAAAATTAATTTACTATTTTGGCAGATAATTGTGTTAAATTTAGAATTTAATTATATAATTTTAATTATAAATAGTAATTTTTTTATTTATTATAATTATTAATTTTTTAATTTTATTTTTAATAGTTTTTATAAGAGTTGCTTTTTTTACTTTGTTAGAGCGAAAAGTTTTAGGTTATATTCAGTTGCGTAAAGGTCCAAATAAATTTTTGATAAAAGGAGTTTTTCAACCTATAGGTGATGGGTTAAAATTATTTTTTAAAGAAGTTAATTATCCTAATAATATAAATTTTTTTTATTTTATAATTTCTCCTTTATTAGGTTTATTAATTTCTATTTTTTTTTGATTTATTTATCCTTTTATTGGAATAAACTATATTATAGGTTTTGGTTTAATTTATATATTTTGTTGTTCAAGTTTAATAGTTTATATTTTTTTATTAATTAGATGGTCTTCTAATTCAAATTATTCAGTTTTAGGAATAATTCGTTTTATCTCTCAAATAATTTCTTATGAGGTAAGAATAATAATTATTATTATAAATTTAATGTTTTTAATTAATAGCTTTAATTTGAATGATTTTTATATTTATCAAATTAATTTGAAATTTTTTTTTTTTCTTTTTTTTTTATTTATTTTATTATTAATTAGATTTTTAGCTGAAATAAATCGATCTCCTTTTGATTTTTCTGAAGGTGAATCAGAATTAGTTTCTGGTTTTAATATTGAATTTAGAAGTTTATCTTTTATTTTTATTTTTATATCTGAATATATAAGAATTATATTTATAGGTATATTATTATGTGAAATATTTTTTGGTATAATAATAAATAAGTTTTATTTAAATATTTTTATTTTAATTTTTATATTTATAGTTATTTGATTACGTGGATTTTTACCTCGATTTCGTTATGATAAATTAATATATTTAATTTGAAAATTAGTTTTACCATTATCTTTATTTTTATTTATATTTAATTTTTCTATTAAGTTATTTAACTTATATCATTAATTTAAGTGTTAAGTTAATAGAATTAAATTCTATTTTTTATTTTCAAAATAAATATTTTAAATAAATTAATTAACTAAATTAATAATTTATCTCATAATTTTATAATATAAAAATTAATAAAAAAGTAAGAAAAATAAATTGTTGTAAAAATTTGTCCTGTTGAAATGAATGGATATTCAACTGGTTGTATTCCAATTCAAGTTAAAATTAAAAATGTTATAATAAATATTCAAAATATAAATTTATTTAGTGGATAAAATTTATTTCTTAAAAAATTTTTATTATTTAATATAGGTAAAATTAATAAAATTAAAATTGATAATATTAATGCAATTACTCCTCCTAATTTATTAGGAATTGCTCGTAAAATTGAATATGAAAATAAAAAATATCATTCTGGTTGAATGTGATTAGGAGTAATCATTGAATTTGCTATAATAAAATTATTATGATCATTTAATAAATATGGAAAAATTAAAGCTAAAATAAAAAATATTCATATAAATATAATTAATCCAATTAAATCTTTAATTAAAAAATATGGTGAAAATGTGATTTTGTCAAAATTTCTATTAATACCTAAAGGATTATTTGATCCTGTTAAGTGAAGAAAAAATAAGTGAATAAATGTAAATAAGATAATAATAAATGGTAAAATAAAATGAATTGAAAAAAATCGTGTTAATGTAGCATTATTAATTGAGAATCCTCCTCAAATTCAAATAACAATTGAATTTCCTAAATACGGAATTGCTGATAAAAGGTTAGTAATTACTGTAGCTCCTCAAAATGATATTTGTCCTCATGGTAGAACATAACCTACAAATGCTGTTATTATTGTTAATAATAATAAAATTACTCCAATAATTCATGTTATTTTAAAATTAAATGAGTTTATATAAATTCCTCGTCTGATATGAATATAAATTATGATAAAAAATATTGATGCTCCATTAGCATGAAAAGATCGGATTAATCATCCGAAGTTAATATTTCGATTTATATTAATAATTCTTTGAAAAGCTAAATTAATATCTGTTTTATAATGAAAAGCTAAAAATAAACCTGTTAAAATTTGATTAATCAAGCAAATTATTAATAAAGATCCAAAATTTCATATAAATCTAATTCTAGCAGGTGTTGGTAAATTTAACATAGGAGATAAAGTTTTTAGTATATTTTTTTTCATTAAATTTTATTTTGTCGAATTGGACCTTTATTAATTTTTAATATTCAAATAATTAAAATTAATATGAAGAAAAGAATTAATATAATTAAGTAAATTATTAAATTATTAGGTAATATAAATATATTAAGTAAATTAAAATTATCTTCAAAAATAAATTTATTTTCATAATTAAAATTTTCAATATTAAAAAATAATTTAAAGTAGTAAATTAAGATTAATATTAATATTAATTTATAAATTATATTTTTATAATTTTTATTAATATTTAATTCATTAAAGGCAATTCTTGAAATATATAAAAAAATAATTATTAATCCTCCAATATATAAGATAAATACTATAAAAGAAATTCATGCTGTTTTAGTAATTATATTAATTATTAGTGTTAAAGTTATAGTTTGAATTAAAATAATTAAATTTGATCTAATTGGTGATTTTATTATAGTTAATATAATTGCTATAGTTAAATTAATTAAAAGAATAAATTTTAAAATTCAGTATATATTTTAATGAAAATATTAATTTTGGAGATTAATGATAATATAAATATATATATTTATACTGATTTATTTTAAATAATTATATAATTTTGATTTACAATATCAATGTTTTTTTTAAACTATTAAAATGATAAATTTATTTATTTTAGTTTTAATATTTATATTATTTTCTGGAGTTTTATTTTATATTTTTAATTTTAATCATTTATTAATAATACTTTTAGGGTTAGAATATTTATTATTAATTTTATCTTTATTATTTTTATTTAATTTAATAATATTTATTAAACAATATATTTTATTATTAATTTTTTTTATTTTTTGTATTAGTGAAAGAGTTTTAGGTTTAACAATTTTGATTTTGATAGTTCGTATATATGGTAATGATTACTTAAAATCATTAATAGTTTTACAATGTTAATAATTTTAATGTTAATTTTATTTAGCATGATTTTTTTTAGCTTTAATTTTAAAAGATGATGATTAGCCCAGAATTTTTTTTTTTTTTTTTTTTTTTTTATATATTTTAAGATACCTATATTTAATTATTTTTTAAATGTTAGTTATTTATTTGGGATAGATATATTTTCTTATTTAATATTTATATTAGGTATTTGAATTATTAGATTAGTTTATATTTCAAGTTTTGGTTTAAAAAATAATTATTTAAATTATTTTAATATTTTAATATTTATTTTTGTTATTATTTTTTATTTTTGTTTTTTTAGAAATAATTTTATTTTATTTTATATTTTTTATGAAATTAATTTAATTCCTGTTATTATTTTAATTTATGGTTGAGGTTATCAATATGAACGTTTTAAAGCTGGGTTTTATTTATTTATTTATATAATTTTTTTTTCTTTACCTTTTTTTTCTTGTTTATTAAGTTTAAATAATTTTAATTTTATATTTATATATTATTATGATTATTTAAATAATTTAAATTTTTATTATTATTTTTTTTTAATAATAATTTTTTTAGTAAAAATACCTTTATTTATATTTCATATTTGACTTCCTAAGGCTCATGTTGAAGCTCCTATTAGTGGTTCAATAATTTTAGCTGGAATTATATTAAAATTAGGTGGTTTTGGTATTTATCATATTTTAATATTAGTTTTTAAAATTAATTTGAAATTAAATTATCTATTTATTTCTTTATGTTTATTTGGGATAGTAATTTTAAGATTAGTTTGTTTTTTTCAAAGAGACTTAAAGATTTTAATTGCTTATTCTTCTGTTGTTCATATAGCTTTAGTTATTATTGGATTTTTAACAATAAATAGTTTAGGTTATTTTGGTTCATTAATTTTAATATTTGGACATGGTTTATGTTCTTCTGGTTTATTTTGTTTAAGTAATATTTGTTATTTACGTTTTAAAAGTCGAAGATTATTTTTAAATAAAGGATTAATTAATATTTTTCCTGTTTTGTCATTTTGATGATTTTTATTATGTTCATCTAATATATCTTTTCCACCTTCTTTAAATTTATTTGGTGAATTATTCTTATTAATTAATTTAATAATTTGATTAGATTATTTTTATATATTTTATTTTTTAATTATAATTTTAATGTTTTTATATAGTTTATATTTATATTTATATACTCAATATGGTAAATTATTTTTTAATATAAATTATTTAATATATATTAATTTAAGAGAATATTTATTATTATTTATACATTGAGTTCCTTTAAATTTAATTTTTTTAATTATAGAATTATTTTGTTATTTAAATAGTTTAATTAAAATATTAATTTGTGGAATTAAAGATTATATTTTTATATTTAAATAATTAAATTTAATTTTTTTTTTTTTTTTTTTTTTTTTTATTTTATTATATTTATTGTTTTTTTTATTTTAGGTTTATTATTAATTTATTTTGATAAATTTTATTTTATTGAATATATATTTTTTTTTTTTAATTCTTGTATAGTTTTATATGTTGTTTTAATAGATTGAATGTCTTTTATATTTATTTCATTTGTTTTTTTAATTTCTTCAATAATTTTATTATATAGAATGGAGTATATAAATTATGATTTTAATAAAAGTCGATTTTTAATGTTAATAAATTTTTTTATTATATTTATATTTTTTTTGATTATTAGTCCTAATTTAATTAGAATTTTATTAGGTTGAGATGGTTTAGGTATAGTTTCTTTTTGTTTAGTTATTTTTTATCAAAATAAAAAGTCTTATAGATCTGGTTTAGTAACAGTTATTTTAAATCGTTTAGGTGATTTATTTATTATTATATCTATAATTTGAATATTAAATTTTGGTTCATGAAATTTTATTTTAGTTGATTATTATATTAATTTAAATTATTTATTTTTTATTATAATAATAATTATAATAGCTTCTTTAACTAAAAGAGCTCAAATTCCTTTTTCTTCTTGATTACCTTTAGCTATAGCAGCTCCAACTCCTGTTTCTTCTTTAGTTCATTCTTCTACTTTAGTTACTGCTGGTATTTATTTAATGATTCGTTTTAATGAAATTTTCTTGAAATTTTATTTTTTAAATTATTTATTAGTAATTTCTTGTTTAACAATATTTATAGCTGGTTTAA
The DNA here is from genome assembly GCA_036289425.1 of Rhopalosiphum nymphaeae. Lineage (NCBI taxonomy): Eukaryota > Metazoa > Arthropoda > Insecta > Hemiptera > Aphididae > Rhopalosiphum > Rhopalosiphum nymphaeae. The sequence goes on along the minus strand of JAZAQC010000046.1, from coordinate 4,403 downwards.
ATGCAATTTTTGAATTTGATTTAAAAAAAATTATTGCTTTTTCTACTTTAAGACAAATAAGATTTATATTTATAATTTTATGTTTAGGTAAGATTGATATATGTTTTTTTTATTTATTAATACATGCTTTATTTAAATCTATAATGTTTTTAAGAGCTGGGATTTTAATTTTAAACATAAATAATAATCAAGATATTCGTAAAATGGGTGGATTAATTGATTATTTGCCTTTTTGTGGTTTAATTTTTATATTTACTTTAATATCTTTATGTGGCTTTCCTTTTTTTTGTAGTTTTTATTCTAAAGATTTGATTTTTGAATATTTTTTAATAATAAATTTAAATTTTTTTTTTTTTTTTTTTTTTTTATTTTCTTTTTTTTTAACTTTTTTTTATTCTATTCGTGTTATTTATTATTTGATAATAATAAATTTTTCAATATATAATTATATAATAATTATTAAATTTGAAAGAAAAATTTTGATTATTAGAATGATATTTATTAGATTAATTATATTATTTTTTGGTTCTTTTTTTATATGATTAATATTTTATAAATTTGATTTAATTTTATTAGAATTAAAATATAAGATATTAAGAGTTTTGATTTTATTTTTTAGAATTTGATTTTTTTTTGAGCTTAATAATTTTTTATTTTCTATAAATTATTATATTTCTTTATTTAATGTTTTTTTTTTTGGAATAATATGAAATTTATTGTTTTTTAAAATTAATTTTTTTTTAAATAATTTTCTTTATATTGGTTTTTTTTCTTTAAGGGTTTTTGAAGTTGGTTGAATTGAATATAATTTAAATAATGGTTTAATTTTTTATTTTAAAAAATTGATTTTATTAAGTCAAAATATTTTTTTAAATAGTTATAAAGTTTATATTTTATTATTTTTTATATGATTTTTAATTATTTTTATTTTTAATTATTAAATTTAAATAGCTTATAATAGAGCATTATATTGAAGATATAAAGGTAAATTAATATTTTTTAAATATATTTAAAAATATAATTTTTTTTAAAAAAAAGTTGTTTTTTGTGTCTAATTTTTACAATAAAGGTAAATTTTAGTTTGGGTTATTTTTTAACGTTTTTAATAAAGTTAAAATTCTGATTTAATTTTAAAATTTTTTTTAGGTAAGGTAGCTACCTTTGCATATTTTTAAAAAAAATAATTTTTAAATTTTATTTAATTATTTATAAATAATATATTATTTTTATATTGAAAATATAATGTTTTAATTTTAAACTAATAAATATTTAAAAGATTAAACATTATAATGCTTTAAAAGATAGTTAGCAGCTTCTTTTTTAAAAATCTTTTTAATTGGAATTTTTTTTTCAATATTATTATTAACAGTAATAAACCTCTATTTTGGTTTCAATTAAAAATAAGGATTAAATTAAATCTATTATTAAGTCGAAATTAATATGTAAATTATTACTTCTTATTTAAGATAAATTATTAAATAATTTTTAAAAGCAAATTAAATGTTATAAGTTTTAACTATTATCCTTAGATTTTTCAATTTAATGATCCAAATTTTCATTCATAAAAAATAGTAATAATTATAAATATAAAAAAAATTATAAATATAAAATTAAAATAAATTAAATTTGAAATTTTAAAATTTAAAATTATTGGTATAATAATAGAAATTTCAATATCAAAAATTAAAAAAATAATTGCAATTAAATAGAAATTTAGTGAAAATGGAATTCGTGATTTATTAAATGGATCAAAACCACATTCAAATGGTGCTGATTTATTATAATTAAATTTTATTTTTATATTGATTAAGATTATTAATATAAATAGAATTATTAAAATTAATAATATTGTTATTATAGAGATTAAGTTTAATAGAATTATTTTATTTAAATTTTAAACTTTTTGATTGGAAATCAAATATACTTTTTATATTAATAAAATTAATTATTTCATCAATAAAAAGTTATATAAAGAAATAGTCAAATAATATCAATAAAGTGTCAATATCAAGCTCCTAATTCAAATCTAATGTGATGAATAAATGAGAAGTGAAGTTTAATTATTCGTATTAAATTAATGATTAAAAAAATTGTTCCAATAATTACATGTAATCCATGAAATCCTGTTGCTATATAAAAAGATGAACCGAAAATTGAATCTGAGAATGTAAATGTAGCTTGATGATATTCTAATATTTGTAGTATTAGAAAATAAATACTTAAAATAATTGTTAAATTTATAAAAATAATAGTTTTTTTTTTATTATTATTAAGTAAATATAAATGAGCTAAAGTAATAGTAAAACTTGATGTTAATAAAATAATTGTATTTAATAAAGGAATTAATAATGGGTTAAAAAATATAATATTTTTAGGGGGTCAATTTAAACCTAATTCAATTGAGGGGGCTAAAGAATTATGTAGAAAGTTTCAAAAGAATGAAATAAATAAAAATATTTCAGAAATAATAAATAAAATTATTCTAAATTTAATTAAGTTTATAATATTATAGTTATGATTTCCTTGAAATGTTCTTTCTCGAATAATATCTCGTCATCATAAAATAGAAATACTAATAATTATAAATAAATTAAATAATGATATTATATTTATTTTAAAATTTATTATTATAATATTTGAAATTATTAAGTTAAATGTGTTTAAAGATATTAAGATAGGTCATGGACTTAAACTTAAAATAAAATAAGGTTGATTAATTTTTATCATTATTCACTAGAATATAAAGATGAAAGAATTGAAAATACGTATCTTTGGATTAAAGCTACACATAATTCAAAAATTATTATAAATATTTGAATAAAAATAATAATAATTAATAATGAATTATAATTTAATAAAGTTATTAGTAGATGTCCTGCAATTAAATTTGCAGTTAAACGAATTGATAAAGATATTGGTCGAATTAAAATTCTTATTGTTTCAATAATTGTTATTAGTGGGGCTAAATAAATTGGTGTATTTAAAGGAATTAAATGTGCGATTATATTTTTAGTATTTTTACAAGTTGATAAAATAATATAGAATAATCAAAATGGTAAAGCTAATGTAATAGAAAATACTATATGACTAGATGATGAAAAAATATAAGGAAATAATCTAAAAAAATTATTTATTAAAATAAATATAAAAAGTGAAATAAATAAAAATGCAGGAGATTTAGTTTTTTTATTTTTATAAAGTATTAATATTTCATTATTTAGTATGTTAAATATTTTCAATATTAATCAATTGATTCGATTTGGTAAAATTCATATAAAGTTGGGTATTAATAGAATAATTAATAATGATCTAATTCAATTTAATTCTAAATTTATAATTGTAGTTGCAGGGTCAAAAATATTAAATAAATTTGTTGTAATTTTTTATATTGTTTTTTTTAAAATGCTTAATTTTAAAATTTTTAATAAAATTAAAATATATTAGGTTTATGATTAAATAAAATATAATAAAAAAGAATAAAAATAAAATTAATCAATTAATTGGTGCTATTTGAGGAATTAAGTGATATTAATAAATAATTTTAATTTGACAAATTAATGTTATAATTTTAACTAATCTCTTTCATTAGAAGTAATTGCTAATTTACTATATTTTGATTTAAGAGATCATTACTTTGCTTTTCAGTCATCTAATGAGTTAAAAATTTTTAATTCAATAAATAAATTTATTTAGATTAATTGATTCAATTTGAATAGGTATAAAACTATGATTAATTCCACAAATTTCTGAGCATTGACCAAAATATATACCAGGTCGATTTATAAATAAATTAATTTGGTTTATTCGTCCTGGGATTGCATCAATTTTGATAGCTAAACTTGGAATTGTTCAGGAGTGAATTACATCATCTGATGAAATTAATAATCGAATATTAAATTTGAATGGGATAATAGTTTTATTATCAACTTCAATTAATCGAAAATTTTCTTTATTTAGTTCATTTATTATATAAGATTCAAATTCAATATTTGAGAAATCTGAATATTCATAAGATCAAAATCATTGATGTCCAAAAATTTTAATTGTTAAAATTGGACATTTAATTTCATCTATTAAATATAGGAGATGTAAAGAAGGTATAGCAATAAAAATAAGAATAATAGGAGGAGTAGTTGTTCAAATAAATTCAATTATTTGATTTTCGGAAATTTTAATGTTAATAAATTTATTATTTATAATAAAAATTATTATATAAGTAATTGTAGTTATAATTATGATAATGATAAAAATTGTATGATCATGAAAAAAAATTAATTGTTCTATTAATGGTGAATTTCTATTTTGAAATCTTAGTTTTAATCAAGTTATAATTTCTAAAAAAAGATTGTTCTTTATAAATGAATTTTAAGTTCATTGCATAATTATTCTGCCATATTAGAAAT
>JAZAQC010000045.1:0-44127 GCA_036289425.1 Rhopalosiphum nymphaeae | reverse complement strand
GTAGGCGGAATATAAAAATCATGTATAATAATAAAAATAAAACGTGGTTTTGTTGCTGCAGTTGTCGATCGGCGATACAAAAAAACAAGTGAGGTAAAACGAGCGGTTTTGACGACGCACGTCCAGAAAAGTGCGTGTTTTTTCGTTTCAGAGGTATCGCTATTGAGGCCGACGACGATCGACGCGTATGTAGATATATAATCAAAAAAGGAAGGGGTCGGGCAGCTACCGCGGTTAAGGTACAACCAATCCGCACCGGTATTGTGGGTCGCCACAATGTCTATGATATAAAGATAGCATATGCTAGTTATTTTTTCAATATTCATAACGTGACACGTATGGTGAAGGTGTGAAGTTTTCTGATAATTATCGAATAGGGTCCTAAAACGATGATGGGGGGAAAGTGTAGTTATTAGCGTCTGTGTTGTGCATATGATCGAAGATCATCTGTAAAGATAAATTATCAAAAATGAATAGATGTTGATTTACCTAGAATCAATTAATTCTTGTCATACATATAGGTTAGCTAGTTATATAACTAAAGTATAGATTGGGGGAGCTGGCAATTATCAATTTTATTGCTAAGAATGAGTTGATAGCTCAAAATCAACCAATATAACATCGCTTCGAGTACTTCAGCGTTCTGCATTTATCCTCATTAAGAGCCAACGCAGCGAATCGATTCATTGAGCAGATGAGCAGAATAATATGATAACTCGTGTATGTTTGAATATAGAGATTCAGTAACACAGAGAAACCACATCAGATGGAATGCATTGCCTTTGTTATTCTGACGCAGCGAGACTATTGTTCAAATAACAGTTAACATGCTAAAATGCTGAATGATATACCTAATTACATACGTAATAATACGAATATCGTAATTGAAAAACTTTGACAACGGAGCAAGCATATTCAACGACTGACAAGTGTTCGTGTAGTGGGTAACACCGAACTCAAAACGAGAATTATTTATATTTATAAAATAAATTTCAAAATGTGTTGTGTATAAAATATTATAAATAGATTAATTTTATAAAATTATGATACAAGTCGCATTTATTTTCCTTAACTTTTGTTTGAAACCAACTTATTATTATATAATATAAGTGAATAGTGACGCTGATGTCAATTTAAAGTGGTATTGCATAAAAATAAAATAGATCGTAAGTATCATAATACGTGACAAATTTAAAGTACTTATATCTAAATATTTATACAACTTGTATACATATATTTTACAAATACCATCATCCACCACGGAACTAAACCACCCAAATTAGGTATTGCATCTTCAGTACTTATAAATAGTGATCGGAACTATATAAATGAACACAAAATATTTAAAAATATCGAACAGTCAGAAATTCGGGTTCCACTACATATTTCATTCAAAGGTTATATACCTAAATCCGCCCTTGCATGTATATTGATTATTGATGTAGTTAATTTTTATTTAATTAAATTATCGTTCTTTTTGAGTATGGATAATTAATCCACGAATAAAGCTCTAATGATATATTTTAAGGAGTGTAATGTATTCAAGCCTATAAGTTTAAAATAAAATTAAAAATATACACGTACATCAAAATTAATTTTGACTTATAAACTTTGTTTAAACTATCTGAACTTTCTGATATCCTGTTGAACAACTTTTATACCATTTTAACTATAAAAATGCTCACACTTATTTAAATAAGTCAGATTGACGAATATGTACTCTTTATATTTAATATGTTACAATACAATAGATTTTAAGTTTTTCGTGGAAAATAACACTAAATTAATTCGTTAAGTAGAAATTGTTTTGTTGTACACAGAATTTCGTTAAAAAGATGTTTCACTATATTTAGAGTTAATATTGGATATTATGTTTTATAGGAGTATACCATTATACCAAGAAATTCTTAATTATATTAAAGTATCTACTAATAATTTGTTTTGATAATAACTGACAGGAATATTATTCCTGATTACATTTGGAATGTATTGCAACTGGTTCATACTGTTTATACCGAATTTTGTGATAACCATAGATATATGAACAGATATGTATAAACCTTTATATTTCTATAATTATATATATTAGCATCTGACAGTTCATTAAATAGTTTTGTTTTTCAAAAATTAATCGTTGCTGATAAAATTCTTTAATTACCTGTGTAAGAAATCTAGATATTTGAATATTATAATCTTTTATTAAAAAAAGAAAAAAAAGAAAAAATGTATTTTTCATTGTTAATATTTATAAGTACATAATAGGTATAATGTACCTATATTATGTAAATAATAATGTTGAACTATTTAAAAAAATATATATATTCTGAACATTCGTCTTATTTTCCATCAGAACATACAAAAGGAAAAACATTGTTTTAATTTGGCGTTCCTAATTATCACAAAAAGACAAATTAATAAGAATGTTTATAATATAAGAAATATATATAAAAAAAATGTTTACTTTAATTTCATGTATTATATACACTTTTCTATAAATAAATAAGAGTTTTCTAAGTCAAATTTCGAAATATCGATACCATAAAAAATAGTACACTTAATGTATCGAATGTAAATGTATATATGGTTTATAAACAAATTTTCTTTTATTGGTTGAATATTAAATAATTGTTGTCATAATTAACTTTTTATTAGTTATTAATTTATTATTATAAAATAATATCATTCAAAAATGTTGTGTTTCTTTTGTTGGTGTATAAACATTTCATCTTTACGCTTGAATGGCCGCAAGCATACGGGACATGAAAACTGTGGCGGTGTTTGGCATTCATACATCACATGTCTTTTCAGTACATATTTACGACTTTTTCCTCTATAACTACGTCCACAGTCATTGGGACAAAACACAGGATCCTGAAGAGAGTCTTTATTTGTCGATTCGAGTAATTGCAGAAAATCTATGAAAATAAGATTAAATTCGAAATAATGATTTGTATAATTCTTTAATTACAGCAAACATTTCATTTATTTATTTTGTATCGCATAAAGCAGTCAACATAATTTATTATAACCAGCATTCCAAAGCAAGCCCGAATTAAGTAATAGCAATATCAGAAAACAAATAATTATATAATAATAACGTATGATAAAATTTGAATATAATACAAATAAATTGATAAATTATTAATCTGGTTTGATTTAAAAATTAATTAATTCGATCAACAAATACGAGTTTGGTGTTTAATTAATGTATGTGAGTTGAGGTGTGTTTTTCTAGCAAAACGTCTATAACAAATTAAGCAAATGAATTTTTTTGGAACTCCACATTCGTGTTTCAGATGACGTTGTAAACTAGATTTCTTCCAATCACCACTATAATATCGGCCACAGTTATTTGGACAGTATAACAATTCCATTTTTCCTAAAAATAAATAACATAAATATACATAATTGGAATAATAGTTCAAAAATATTAATATTGTAAAATAATATAATTAGTGAAATAAAATAATTAGCAATAAAAAAGAAAACTTGTCAAAACCATAATAATGTGGAAACCAACGCACAAACCAAAAAGTAAAGTTGCAACAAAGCATAATAAGCATTAAGTAAAAATTAAACTAAAATATAAAATTGTAATATCAAATAAACATATTTAAAATTAATAAACTTATAAATTATAATTAATACTAAAATCTACCTAATACATCAATCCAAATAAAATAAATAAATATCAAATGATACTTTAAACAATGAATTAAAAGTTTAATCTTTAGATTTAGAAATAAAAACATAAAACACAGTATGTACCAGTGTACCGCACAACTAACGCAAATACAAGGAGGGAGGGGAATCCCCCTGTAGACTACCGCACGGGTAAATTTTAGGATTTTTGTTTTTGGCATCCGATAAAATACGATACGCACATGGTATTGCCCCTCCCCCACCAGTAAATATATTCTGGATTCACGCCTGCCGTACAATATACTTAAACAACTATTCTAACAACAAGCTTCTTTACAGAGAGTAGGTATCAACTTGTAAATATAAATATTGTAGGTGAATTTAAATAATTAAATAAACTTATAAAATAGATAATAATGGTTAGACAAAAAATAGTATATAAATAAACCCAATAAATCGTAATGAAATAATATTGCCAGTAAATTATTATTAGCATAGGAATAATAACGTCAGTACTATCTGTATACAATTTTATATTATCTAATTTTATCCTCCTATTACTTGTATTAAATTGTTTGATGATTATAGCACTAACCGGCGATGCATTTCTGTATTCTGGTTTTTTATTTCATTTCCATAATTTGTAAATTATAATTCTTTGTACTGTTTCACATTTTAACAGACGCTTACTCAACACTTTTACTGTTATCGTTATATATTTTTTACATGTATAATATAATTTTTATTTTAAATGGTATTGAATAACAAAAGCTGTAAAAGGAAAAAGTTTCACTTTTGCGAAAGAATAGATAGTGCTGATTTCAAGGTTGAAACAAAATGATTTTGAAGAGAACTATCATGATTCGTGACAGAACGTCGTATTTTTCGACTACAAAACGACGAGGTTATTTTATTTTAATCTAATGAGAGTTATTAGGATACAAATAATAATTATAGAAATGTACAAACCTAACATTCAAAAGTTGTATAAAGAAAATATCAAAAGTTCATTACTTTGCTTCTCTGTCTTTTGTACCACTATCAGATGTTTATAATTTCTATGTAAAAATTAAATTTTTTTTTATTAACAATATACAGATTATTTTTCTCTTCCTAATACATTTTTAGCATATATGAATTGGTACTCAAAAACAAGAACGATGATATTCCACGTTATTTTCTATACCTCTAATGCCTCTATGGAATGTATATGAGACAATAGAAAGTAACAGGGATAAAGCAAATACATGTGAAGGATTTAACAATGAATTTGTACATTTACTCTCTGATCAATATCCTTAAATTTATAAATTTATATAAATATTACTTTAACTGACATATAACTGAAATAAAAATAAGTCAACATAGGTATAGTTATAGTAGAAGATAAGGAAATACAAACACGCCAAGGGATAAAAAGTAGTTATGTAGATTATACAAATCGAGAATTCGAAGATTATTATCATTAAGGTATAGCATTATTTGCCATTTAATATCAACTCACATTAATTATTTTATATATTTTTATCATTATAATTTATGATTAATACTAATAACAAATATACAAATAACAATGCTACTATAGTTGTACTATATATTAATAATTTAATATTAAAATAAGTATTATATGCTTTGAAATATTTTTGTTTAAATATTTCGATTATAAATTATATTATAAAATGTATAACTAAATTGCTGCTATATTTTTTACTGGCGATATTTTTTCCATGTGATTTATGGGTTTCGAGATATTTTAGTGACGATATTTTGTCGGTGACAAAATCCGTATGACATATATCTGTGAACTCATTCCTTCATTAAAATCAGGAGAATGTATAAAAAGCTAAACAGATTGAGTTATATTAGTAAAAATACATTCTTATTTTATTAATTTTAAAAACTATATTATTATTATCAACTAGAAACCTGGGAAGTTGATACATTATGATTTTATAATAATTAGTAATACAATTATTTTGAATAACATAATTGATCTTAGTGAAAGGTGTATAGGAGTCATATGGACAAAGATTTGTAATAATTAAACTCTAAATTCTAAAAAAGGGGGTAAAGAATATTTGCAGCATTATAACAATAATTGTATTGTAATTATTATTTCTTATTTTCAATACACATATTATGAAACAACAAATTACAGCAATGTAGCATGTTAATTATTAACTTTGCCCATAGTCTCAATAAGAATTAAAATTGATAATGCATATTTTATATATACATTATTTTGTAATAAATTAAAATACTTAATGACATAAATAAAATAACATAAAATCATTCTAGTATTTAGTGATTGCCAAAATTAAATAAATGACAATTAGATACATTGTTGATTATACACAAATAATTTATAATTTTAATGCGATATAATTGTATAAATTACTGTTAAATAATAATATTATAATAAAAAAAATGGTAAGAAAAAAAATAGCTGGTTAATGACTTAATTAAACACTGTAACCGATTTTCTTTAAAACTGAAATAGCGACCGTGAATTAATACAATATATCAATATAAAAAAATAAGAATATTTTTAAATGGTTAATTTTGATTCAAACTTTTACAGAAATACTTAAGTTGTATACGTATACAAATATAATTATATTTTTCTAAAATTAATATTTATAATATTAAATATTCACATAAATACTTTATGAACGACATAAATGTGTGTTTTTAAATTCCATTTTTGTGCGAATCGCTTATGACATATCATGCACTGAAATCTACGAGGTACACCACACTCATGAGTTAAATGTCGTTTGAGTAATTGCTTTCGGTATCGGCCTTTGTACTTGCGACCACAACTGTTTGGACATATGGCCGGATCAGTTTTGCAGATCTCATCTAATTGACACCACTCGGTGGCTGTAAAAATGAAAACTTGCAATATGTTAAATGAAAAAATTAACAGATTTTCAAAAAGCAGGTGTGATTTTTAAACGCGGTTATGACCATAATAAAGCGTAAGGAAACAAATATTACAAATCATAATAAAACAATTGAAATAATTATATAAATAGACATGTAAGAAAATTCAAAAACTTAAAGTAGGAAACAATATGCGTATTTCGGAAAAATATTTAACTACAATATAACAAGTTATTTCGCAGAATAGTTAGTATATATTTTTATGATATGAGATAGATTACGTGTTATTTTTTTGAGAAGAACATTGCACTTTATTTGTTTTTGTCTTACAATTATTTTTACTATTCTCATTACAACAATATTCACAATGCGAATGGTATTTCCCCACTTATAGGTATATAACTGAATAAATTGATACATTAAATCTAAAAAATGCGATATTAAAGATCGATGGATTTGACCTATAACCAATTAAGTTCTTTTATAATAGTAAATACAATTGAAGCACATAAAAGTATAGGCAAAATAAATTAATTCCACACAATTTTTTTTTTTTTTATTGAAAACAAATGAATTAACGCTGCATTAGTATAGTTTTGATTTGTATATTATCAAATTATTTAAATATTGTTATTTGTAAATTGATAGGTACATACATAAGTATTAATATATTTTATTATACAATATTATATTTGTTAAGGCAACCGCCTGTGAACTATGATCACGTGTTTTTTTAATGAAAAGTTTTGGGAAAATTCTTTTTGACATTCGAAACATTGAAATTGTTTAGGTACGCCACATTCATACATCAAATGTCGTTTTAATAACTTTTTTCTGTGCATTCCTTTATACTTCCTCATGCAGTTAACGTTTGGACATATGGCAGGGTTCGATATAGATATAGAATCCAGTTTGGTCATCCAGTATAAATTGGTAAGACCTAAAAAACAAAATGGAATTATGTTTTTTTTCTTTTTATTATAATTATAAGAATATAAATACACCCATCTGCCCGTCTATAAGCATAACACACACAATTAATTGGTTTCATATGTATACACAGAAGTAAAATAATTATTTTGTATTCAATGTTAATTAAAAATATTTTGATAATACCTATACCAACTTATTAATTATATTTACTATAAACTTTAACTAGCATGGATGTAGGAAAGGTAGATCTATAGAAACAAATCTAATATAATCTATTTTTACAACACTTTAATTAGTTCTATAGAATCAGGTAAATAAATAATCGTGATTTACACAGATTTTAATAAAGCTGTGATTACTGATGATCTAAAATTATATGTTAATATACATTCAAATAATAACTCCATTAAAATAAAAAATTATTTTAATAGACTTATGATGTTTGATGCAATAAAAATGGCCTTAGATCAAACTTGTCGAAATACATCAAAATGTAATTTTACCGTTCTCGAAAAAAAAATTAGAATATTCAAGTGATAGACACAAAGAAGTCAACAATGTTAAAGATCTCGAGGATGATCTTTTAACAAAATTTGATGTTTTAATCTCATATAGAATAAGTTTGTTCTAAGGTCTTAAGAAATATCAATTTTTAATTAGAAATACAAAAGAGTACTAGGATGAAATAGATGCGTCTTTGAGAAGTGTGAGCGAGAGGCCCCCTCGCCCCCTCGCCCCGATCGCACTTTTCATAAATCGTGTGATGTTCTGTTTTTGTTTTATAAAATATCCATAATTCTTTAGTATACATTTTTAATATTGATACAACATATCAATTATTATTACTAATTTTTACTATTCAAAAATAAATAAATATTTTTTTTACTATTATTATTATTATTACTTTTAAATTATAGGTACTATTTTATTGCATCTGTACAATATATCTGCAATCTTTAAAGCTAATATAAGTTGAAATTACATCAAACATATTATGGGTTTAAGTTTTGGTTTACCAAAGCGGTATGTAATAATTAAATTCGTAAATCCGTCACCAATTGTTTTAAAGGAATTACTTGAGAGTGTTAAGAAAAACAATTTTACGATATATTGATAATATTTTTCAAATACTCCTAATTGTTTTTCATAGAAACTAATATTAAAAATCTTGTAATTTTTAGGTGTTTTGTATAACAAAACAATAAAATAACGTTAACATTTTTAATCACCATTTAAAACACAAATAAAATTTAAACTATATTTACAAATAGATAATAGATCCTAATCAATAAAATAAAACAATTAAGACTTTCTATTATAATCCATTATATATTTTAACATATTTAAAATTGGGTTTAACTAATAAATAATACTATAATTATATATTAATTAGTTAAAGGAAGTTAAAAAGGGGTTTTAATTTTTCCCATTCAGAGAATCAATTAAAATTTATAAATGCATAATTATGATTTTCGGAATGTTGAACCGAGCTTTTTTTTAATGAAAAACACTTTAGATGTAACGCTAAAATACTTTAATATTATTTACATAAACAATTTTCACATTTATTTGAAACATTATTAATTAATAATTAATTTGTGAACTAAGATCATATGTTTTTTTAAAGACCACTTTTGTGAAAAACGTTTAAAACATATAGTACATAGAAATCTTTTAGGTACACCGCACTCAGTATCTAAATGTCGTTTTAAATGACCTCTCCGTTGTTCTCCTCTGTAACAGCGACCACATTGATTTGGACAATACACTGGATCAGCTTTTGATATTTCATACAGCAAATGTAACCATTTTTTTGAACCTAAAATTATAACAAGTAATCATATTTTTAGTAAAATATATTGATCGATGGTATATACTTATATATATTATATAATAGTAGATAAGTTAGTTCCAAACCAAAGCTAAAAAAAATAAAGAAATACGGCTTGTGTCATAATCGATTATAATATAAATCTGTTTATACAAATGTTCTGCTTTCCGTCTCTCTAGACTTAACCATTGTATACCACTGCTGATTTCGACTCCGTAATATACCAATATCAATTATCCATGACAAATTAAATTGGTGTAATCAATTACTTATATGATAATAAAATTCACAACAAATTTAATTTAGCTTAGTCACACACATAAGAAAGTAGGAGACTTTTGCGTATTTAGATCGGTTTATATTTTGATATAGGTATGGTACATAATGTATAATATTAGGGTTCAGGATTTCTTGTATTTGCATGTTTTTTTGTAATGATCGTAGATTATTCTAGGTGAGTTATAAATTTGTTTTATGAAATGGTGAAATTAAATCCTATGTTTAAATTTTCATATTTTTGCATAATTGGAAAAACTTTAAAAATATTTTTTTAAATAAATTAATGTCGTAATCTGTTGTAACTGACTCGTATATCTGTTTACGATAGTTTCTTTATTGCTTAAGAATCAAGCTTTTTATCGACAATATCGACAATTGTACCGATAGTTATGGCCAGAGCCGTGCCCTTGGAGGGGGGGTCTAGGGGGAATGCGCCCCGGGTTCATGAAAGGAGCGTCAAAATTTTTTTTATAATATATATGATTAATAAAATAGGGGTCGAATATTTTTGCCCTGGGTACCAAATCTTCACGGCACTGTTCTGGTTGTGGTAAAACCTAATGACTTAATAGATTCTAAATTGTACGATGAAATCAAAAGCACTACGTGTTCACATTAATCATGATTAACCGATCACATATCATATGTTTACGTTATTTCTTATTTACTTTATTACTCAGGATATGTGCCAGTTTTTTTTTTTATAAATAATTTATAATTAATATAATCAATTTGTTATTTTTCCCAATTTTTATTATTGACCTACCTAATTTTTAAATTTTTATTTTTATAATTATAATATGCGTTTTGAAAAACAAAATAAAAAATTAGTATAGCATATTTCGATCATTTTAAGTGCAACAAGTCCCGAACCCTAATAATAATACAATATCAACAATCAATAAAACATAACTCCTACCCTTTTTCCAGATAATGTGTTGGTATCATCATTGGTTTTAAAATTAAAATTAATTGTATCACCAAGTTTTGATAGCACTTTAAAAGTTCGTTGTGGTAATATCAAAATACCTTTATTAGTAAATAGGTACCTATCTAATAATTCTATAAATAAAATATCATTTAATCGTTTTCGAAATTATTTTTCTGATCTTACTTTGAAATCAATTCTCTCATTTTTCTTCTTACTGCTGCAATACATAAACAATATAATATTATCCCATACGGCCATACCTAGTCTAATATTAGTTTTATAGCAACAGGTATTTTTGAATCAAAAGTTTTATCAATATAATTAATCATTAGAATGCGTTATGATTGTATGGCGTATGCCTATACTTGGTACACATATTTTAATTAATTGATCTTTGATCTTATTATTGTATAAACCTGTGGTTCTCAACCGGTGTGTCACGTATTACCGTGGTGTGTGTCACCAAAATATTATTATTTTAAATTTAAATATCGATATTAATATATTATTTCTTAATTTTGATCAAATAGTAAAACTATAGATAAGAAAACTAATTATGAAGGTTTGTAATTTTTACTTTTTTAAAAATCCATTCCTTGTATTAAGTGTGTCGCCATTTTTATGGATCAAAATTAGGGTGTCTTCATACAGAAAAGGTTGAGAACCACTGGTATAAACAACGAATAACTTATTATTTCTCATTATAAATATAATTCATACGATATAAATTTCATATTTAACGATATCATATGTTTATATGATATAATTATTATTTTTTAGATGGATACATTTCATTATTTGTATTTTATCAATAGGTAGGTAATAATTATTTAGTTATAATAACTTTTGTTTTGTTAAAATGTATATTCCCGAAGCAACATAAAACTATTGAGTACACGAAGAATGTTGACTTTCCTGAATAAGTCATAGACAACACTCCAATACTCTATTCAATGCTATTCATAGTAGGTATCATAAGTTTGTACTTTAGAATTTCGATCTATCTATTTATTTTAAATCATATATTGATACTCATAACACAGCATTTAAAAATTTTTATACAAATTATTTAAAATAATAAGTATCACATGTTTAAACTACCTATTTAGATATATACAATTATGAACCTATTCACAATACACCTACATACTGACTGTATTAAATTTTAAACTTTTTAAAATATCCAATATAAAAAAAATCAACTTATAATAAATATATACACTAAAAGTCAATTAAAATCTTGAGAGCATGAACATAATATGTCTTGTAGACATGCTTTATAAATAATTTAAATAACTACTCATGTCATGGGTTTAAAATAATTGTTTTTATTTTTTTAAAGAGGTATTTGAAGTATTATCTGCTGTAATGGTGTTTCAGTTTATAGGTTTGTTATTGATACTAGGAAGTATAAAAAGATAACGATGAATTAAATAAATATAAATTATAATTTTTTTATAAAAATTAGGTATATAAGCTAGCATAAGTATTCTTTATGGATACAATAGCAATATACAAAATATTATATACAGAAAATTAATAATACTAAGTGACTGTATTTTATCATTTTGAATAGGTTGGTAACTAACCAATACAATAATATCCAAATTGTTTTTACAAATATTTTAATAAGAAAAACAATTTTATTAATATTGTTAGTTATAATTTTATGAATATTAATTGGGGTAGTATCTATAGTATTAATAAGACAAAAATATTTAACTTGATCTTTAAAGGAAAATAATTAATTTAAAAACTTATTTAAGTTTCTATATGATAAATACAATAGGTATTGTAATGTTTTTTTTTTAAATGAAGACATCCATTCTAGTTCATATAGATTTATAGTTACAATGTAATAATAATATATTATTCAAAATCTTATTAAATTGCTTAAGACATTTTTTTTTTTAGATAACTATTTATTTATTTAAATTATAGGTATTTTTTAAAATATTTTACTGTTAAATAATAAAGACTGACACTCTTGTAACTATCTGTTATGTAATCAAATACCTAAATTATTTTCTAAATTCTCTGATTCCAAATTTCATCCAAAGAAAAGTAAGAGTTAGTTGATTCATCATTATAGAAATAGCTTCGAGATAATGGAACTTGTTTATGAATCATTACTAAATGAGATTTTAAAGTATCATTTTGTGCAAAGCGTTTAAGACATAGGTGACATTGAAATTTTTTTGGAACACCACATTCATTGGTTAAATGACGTTTGAGATGACATTTTCTCCTTAAGCCTTTATATTTACGACCACACATATTTGGACAAATAGCTGGATCATTTATGGACAATGCATTTAATTGAGATATCCATTTGTGTCTTAATTCTAAAAATAACAAAAACTATTATAAATAAAATTAATATTAAACAAAAAATACAATACATTACAAATATTTTATCATTAAAAGCAATCCAGTCATTATTATATAGAGTCATTGCTCATTTATGCATTATAAACTTTACAATACATATGATGTATACCTATAAAGGTAAAATGCAAAAAGCATATAATAAATGCAATTGGATAAGCCTTGTTTTTATCTTTTTCGCATGTGTTAACATGTAAGAGAACATAAATGTATTTAGAAATAGTACAATGAGGAAACTAGTTAAGTACCATACAACTGCAAAATGGGCAATAGGTAATCAGTATACCCTGTATCAAAGTTACATAACCAAATTATAATTACCTATAACTTGTAAGCTTGTGATAATTTTTAAGTAATTTTAAATAAAAGATACATGTATCTTAAATTATATTTTTAAATAAGTATAAAATAATTAAACAATATTAATCTTGATTAACATTGTAATTACTTTTCAAATACAATACAATAATACAAAATACTCCATTCTTGATTTAAAATAATGCAAGTAATGATAACTTTAAACAATTTCAATAATATTATAAATATATTTCTATTATATATTTTCATATTTTAACTTATAAAAGAAAATCAGAAATAATGATTTATATTTACAGAATTCCTTATTAATATAACAAACAATATAACAATATCAAAATATTTTATCAAAACTTGAGGTCATAATTAAATCATTTATAAATCCAAAATTATTTTAAAATTATTTTATACCAGCCAATGACCATAAATTACTTTAATATGAAAAATAATAATTTAGAGTTAAAGAAGCATATGAAATCATGTTTCAATTTGAACATTTTATTTGTTTATTTTAATAACAGATTTATTAAAAAAATAATTTGAATTTATATATGTTAAGTGAAGAAAATATTATGGCTATTATACATTAATATATTCTTTGTACATATATTATAATGTTTTTGAAGAGATACATTATAAGAAAATTTCTTAAGACATAATTCACAATTAAATTTCTTTGGTACACCACATTCATAAATTAAATGTCTTTTGAGATGAGCTTTTCTGCTTATGCCTTTATACTTATGACCACATTTATTTGGACAAATTGCTGGATCTGTTTCTGATAATATTTTTAATACATCAGAGTTCAGCCATTTGGAATTTACTTCTGAAAAGAAAAACGATCAATTAAATATTATGTTAACGAAGGATAAAATAATTAGCAACATTACTAATTTTATTGATATTAATTAGCAAAACATAAGGTGTAGTTATAACAATATTGTTGTAAATTTTATATTATTAAAAACAACTTTTATAAAAATACATTAGTGAAGAAAATATTATCTTACAAAATTTTTATAAATAATTTTAATAATATAATGACAGCTAAAAATAATATCAGTTTAGATAATCAGGTTAGAGATTTAGAAAGATGTTAAAAATTATCACTCTTACCAAGGAAATATATACCATACTAGAGAAAATATTTTTTCTAGTAATTAAATTAAAATAATTTATCAATAAAACAGTAAAACAGTAAAAAAAAAAAAATAGTACCCAACAACTACTACAAAAAAGATTAAGCACAAAGGACACATTATGGCATTAGATCATTAAATTTTAGATTTATCTCTTTAAAATATTTTTGTTAAATAAATACATCTTAAAAAAAAAAATAATAATACCCATAAAAATATCATAACACAAGTACACAATTAACCATATTCCACAGTATACTTTTAACAACAAAATATGAACGATTAAAAATAACTAATGGAGTTTTTTTTTTTATCATTGATACATTTAATTATAACACATAACACAATATAATGATATTTAAATTTCAATATGTACATTTAATTTACAACTAAACAAATTAATATATTTAATACTAGTAATGACAAAAAAAAACAGAAATTGTTTTATAAAAAAACATATTATACTAAAATTAAAACCAAATATATGTACAAGCATAAAAATTTACTCCAAAATAATTTTTTAACACAGTCAATTTTATTCATTGTAAAAATTATTTAAAACATAATATAAAAATAATACTTCACACTTTAGTTCTAAATTAAGTAAGAAAATTTAAAATTCTTTTTTATGCTTTTTATTTTTTAAATGCAATGTAGATCGCCCTTTTTATGCAGGTTATAAATTTGTTTTTAATATTTTTTAATTGTTCACTGTTAAATTATAATTATATTTAATAAATTGTAAACTCTTCTTGTACTATATCTATGTTATAAATAATATGTAATCACTAAACTAATGTTTAGCATATGTTTTGTTATACTGCAACACTATATATTACTATTGTAAATGGATTTATTCTATAAATTAATAAATAATAATAAAGCTTGTAATAGTTATTGTTAAACTAGCCTTCCATGTTGTTTCAAAAAAACACTAAAAATGTATTACAGAATACTGTAAAATAATTGTCTTTGGGAATTTTTACAGTTTGATTAGTTTTATTTTAAACTAATAACATTGTAATAAAATAATAAAATAAAGTAAATATTTAATATTATTTTAAAATTATAGAAAATTTTAAGTGCAATTTATGTTGAAAAAAAGAATAATACTTATTATAGACTATGGTGTATTATACTTTGAAAAATTCTTTCATGTTTATATTGTGTTAGGGTTAGTCATAATTGAATTCAAATTTTGTTATTTCCATGTTGAGTAACAAGCAAATCTTGAGTAGGTAATTATTAATAATTGTCTATTAACTTTTAAGACAATTTATTTGAGTAGGATTAGTAATATTATAATTTCAGATTTTATCTTTTAAGTTAGATTAATTTTCAAAACTTATTTTACAATATATAATTATATTTATATGAGATATCTTTAAATATATTCAATAAATTAACATAGTCAGATAGTTCTTAATTGTGTTTAATACGTTTTTTTAGTTTAATTTGTTTTTATATTTACTGTGATTTTTCTCAACTGTACTTAATAAATGTGGTTTTATAAAATATTGACCAATAATAATAAACATACATCATACTGTATTAGCTGTTTGTAAATTATAATTAATTTTACTGTTTTCAGTGTTAGCGGTCAGTACCATTTTATAATTAAATATTTCTAAATGTATTTAAATTAATGTTCACATTATTTATATTAAAAAAAAAAACATTTATTTTATGATGTATAAATATAAAATATACTCTTTTAGAATTTTACTAGTTAAAATTAAAATTAATATGAAAGTCTTTAAATAAAACATAAATATATTGAGAAATGTCACATATGCAATTAATAAGAATAGTAAATAATCTATTAAAAAAAAAAATTTACAATGTAGGTAGAGCATTTGTGTTTTGTCATGTTTTATGTATTATCACCATGTGTTTTTTTCTATCTGAATTATGTGTAAAACGTTTCAAACATACATCACACTGAAATTGTGGTTGAACACCACATTCGTATCTCAAGTGTCGTTTAATGTTTTTACTACGATATTTTCCTCTATAACTGCGTCCACACATATTTGGGCAAAACTCCAAGCCTTCACTGTAAACTATGTTATCTAAAATGTTAAATAAATAAAAATCATTAATATTATAATTATTTAGTATTAAAATAATAATAATAAGATACAATTATAGAAGCAGCAAGGATTTATAAATACATTAGATTAGCCTCATTTAAAACGTTAATGAAATAAACTAACTAAAGTTTAAAAATTGTTATTTTTGTATAAAACATGTTTACTTTGAATATTTAACTTTTGCAACAAATCAATATTATTGTTTTAAAATTCTTATGTGTTATTAACTTATATAGTTATGTGTACAGTTATATGATGTATAACTATTATAACACCATGTTTATCTATAGCCTATAATATTATATTAAATTATATGTTAATAAAAGATTCAAATAGGGTGATATATTCAAAATATTTCCCTTTCTTATTTAAAATATATAAATATTAAATTAATACCTAATGATAAAAATAATAAGACTAACATACCTTTTTGAGTATAATAATTTAGTATTTAGTAGCTGCTCATTTTATATTTATCATATATCATATATAATGTGTATTATGTATTTTAATACACAGTAAGTACGTACCTTGTACCAAATTTAGTGTTAAAATGCATACAATTGTTGTTATTAATAATAGTATTATACTACCTATGTATTTATACTTTGTCAGATGATACTATTATTACAGTATTCATTATTTTTTGATAATATTGTTATCTAAGCTTAAACAAAATAAATAATCTGTGGTAATAAAATAACTCAAATTTTAAAACTAATACTAAGCCTATTAAAATTATTAATTATTTATATATTATAAGCATATTAAATTTAAAAAAAAAAAAATCTTTTTGGAGGTAGAGAAGACTTTCATTATGCCAATGTTCATACAATATTTGAATTTAAGTATTTTAATAAATAAACAATATTAAAAGGCTTGTATACTTACCTATATATAGTGATACTTTTAACAATGAAATTATTTTTTCAAATATTAACTAAATATTATTGTATAATGAATGCATATCATATTACTCAAAGTAAAACTGTGAAAATAATATACAAACTATGAAAATGCTAAACTCTAAAATTAAAAAAAAAAAATTATCAGGCACATTTATTGAATATTTATAACAGGAGGGAAATGAACCCCCAAACGCCCCTATATATGTACCTAAATTTAAGTATAGAAAGTATACTTACTTTTGAAATTAAAAATGATTTTAGCCTATAAAGTAAGTCCTAATATCCCAGAATTTTTCGTTTACTAACAATCTTTTATATTAAGTATAAGCATTGTAGGTATGTAAAAATTACGAGTATACTATTATTTAATTATAAAATATATATATAAATTAGGCTTCTATGTAATTTATATATAAATTTTATTTCTAAATTCTATTTTATAATTCTATTGCGTTCATTTGTTAATTGTAAAAATGCACAGTTACCAACAACTAATATAAATTTAAATATATTAATTTGATTAGACAGCTTATAGCTTTGAAGATATAAACAAAATAATTATAATAATTATTGGTAAATTTAGTTTTAGATACTTCAATATAAAGTATATTAATTTTTTATTTAGTTATTAACACTTGTTTACATAAAGTAAAATTAAAATATAACATTATTCATTCATTGGCTTTTAAAGTATACTCTTATATTAATAATAATATAAATACAATAATTGTACTTATTATAGATGAGTAAATTGTAATTAAACTAAATACCAAATTAAGATTACATATACAACTTAGTTACATTTACATTTGGTAAAATTTTGTGCACTGTTATCATATGTGTCTTGCGGTTTCCTTTTAAATGGAATTTTTTAAAACAAATATTACACTGAAATGTTGGTGCTTTTCCACATTCATATCTGAGATGATTAGTTAAAACAGTTTTTCTATACTTTCCAGAATATTTTCGTCCACATTGATTAGGACAATCTACTGGATCTTGTTTTGCAATTTCCTTTAACATTTTTGTCATTAACTCTGAAAACGATTGAAAGTTTTATTTAAAAATGTTATTACCTATTTTATAACACTACAATACACAACTAAGATTTATTTTTCATTATAAAATGTTAAAAAAAATTACAAATAGTTCAAGGTTAAATATAAAAGCAGTTAATTTAAAATATGACAATAAGCAAGTAAACAAACATAAATGTTAAAATGTTCAAAAATAAGTTTATAAATTATAATATAGTTATAATAGGCATAAACTACTAGTGTAGTTATATATATATTTATATACAATTCCTCCAAATTAATATGATTAATATTGTTGATATGATTATTCAAAATTAATTAAAAACTTTTAATGTTAAAATTAATTATTGTAAGCTTATTAAATTTAGCATAAGTAGGTTATAATCTAGAAACTAATTTATTGTATTATACTGATTTTATTTTTATTATTTCATTGAGAATTTAAAACTACTTCAATAATCAGTCTTTATAATAAAAATGTAATTATTCTATTTTTATTTTTTTTTCTTGAAATTAAACTATACAAATAAAAACATATCAATCAGAAAAGTGTGTACAATTATATTTTTAGTAAATAAATCAACTGAGAATTTCATACTATCATTTTTATTGTTTTTATATTCCATAGTCAGATAATCACTTTAAAATGCAACCTATACATATCTATTATAGGTATAATTATACCTATAATAGATATTTAATATTTTAAATTGAAAAATATTAATTTGATAAGGTCATAAGTTATAATATATAAAATATTAAATGTCATACAGTTCAATTGTATTTGTATATATATATATATATAGTATATACTAAATAATAAATCAATAGAAACAATTATTTTAAAATTGTGGTTATGAATTTGTAAGATATTTTAATTAAATAATTAAAATACATATTATATTTGTTAATCAGTAGATATAGTTATATAGAAATATTACATTTTACTAGGTATCCATTATATATTAAATTAACTTCATTTAATACCTGAAAATCTAGTACTAAATTACAGTTAATTCATATTATGATTTATAATTATCAGGAAATATATAGTAATAGTATATAATATAGTATTTTATATTATTATTTTTATTACATTATTTTTTTTTCCATTTATTTAATTTTTTCATTTTTCAACAGACTCTATGTTTTTACAATTTTTTAATTACATTATAAAATAATTGGTTAGTATTCAGTATATTTAAATAATTAAATATTTTCTAAAAATGCAGAATACACAATACATTTACATTAGTTACATTTAAAAGTTTATAAAATGAGCAAAATATATTTTAAAACTTTAACTAATAATATGTGGTTAATACATTTAAATACAAATTTCTTTAAACAGAAAAATAGTATAAGTTTTTCAATACAATATATGTATATTGCCGAGTTAAAGTTTATGTTTGAATCTATAGTAGCTATAAATAACCATTTTTTTTTGTTCGGGCTATGAAGATCACTTTTATTTATATTATGATGACTACAAAATAGTGTTTAAGAGGGTAGTAATTTACAAAAGTAAAAAAAAAAAATAAAAATCATAGTTGTGAAAAACATTTTATGATTTATTGTAAAATAAATATATATCATTTTTAAATTAGTAACTTATGTTTATGAATTTTTTTTTTTTTGTCCCTATTTAAAAGCTATTCAACTGGTTGAATATGGCTAACATACAACTTCAAAGATACATAAACAAGAATAGAATTGGCTCGTTAATCATATTACTATAAATGGTAAACTAATACATTTAATTAATAAAATTAGTTGATTATTTTAAATATTTTATTTTGAAACAGGAATTGCAAATTACACATTCAATGTTTAAATATCACCAGCTTCAGACATCGATTTTCATTGAATAATACCATGAACAAGACCAATATGTCCTTTTAAATGTGCCTTATGAACAAAGGTCTTATGGCAATATTCACATCTAAATTGACGTGGTACACCACATTCATACTTAAGATGAATTTTTAAATTTGATTTTCGACTTTTCCCTTTATATCGACGACCACATTGGTTTGGACATATAGCAGGATCAAATAATGCTGCCATTTTTAATCTTTCTGAACTTTTTGCTGAAATAAATAATAATAGATCATTTTAATTATTTTATTGATAATAACTAATATATATACAGAAAATGGAAAAATTAATACAAATTACACATAGATTAGCGTTTAAATATCTTGTACAAAAATATTCAATAATTATCAAACATTTAAAATGTTTTATATTATCATGATCATTATAATATAATAAAGCTTTATACAATTATTTTAGTCCTGTAAAAAGTAAATAAAATTAATGAATATCTAGTATATAAATACAGTGAATATCTTATATAATGACCATCAAGGAACCGCTTATTATACGAAATAATAATAAAAATTAAAAACTTATTGAGTATTTCATCTTTGTTTTCATTATAAATAGTAATAATAATCCATTGATCACTTAATATTTCAATTAGTTATACATTATATTATATTATATCTACTGCCTATATAAGTATATATTTTTTAAATTGTACTCCACTGTAATTAGTAATAATGTAACAGTTCTGTGATTTAATAAATATGAAATATAGTTCACAATCATTAAATTAGTTATACATTTTAGGGAATTTTACTGTTTAGTATTTTACTTAATTATAATGAAATTATAAAATATTTCATGTTTGATAATTGGTTCATAAATAAAATTGTATATAAAAAAGACAGTTTGTGTTATTAACAATATTTCTAATAATCCATAAAATATAAAAAATGAATAGATTTATACATTTATCAATGAATACACAATTAAATGTTTATAGCTTAATAGATGATTAGACTTTATTACCATAATGATTATATTTCATAACCTCAAAGATAATGTTCATTTTAATATAGATATATGAATAATAATTCACTGGCAAAGATTGTAAGAAGTAGCTTAACTAAATAAAATTAATATAACTTATTTTATATTAAAATATAATAATAAAATTATCTTATAGTCTATGCAGTTTAATACAGTTTTAATACTTGTTAAAACAAATAAATTTTAGTCATTAAACTTGGTATTCAAACAAAATATTAATTTAAATTATTATTAAAAATAAATAAATATGTATGTAGTTAATATATATATATATATATTACATACATACACACATTATACAATTATGATAGAGTAGGACACTTAGTTATTCAAACATTTTTTATATCTTTGAATAAAAAGTAAAAATAAAGTATAAGTATAATATAATTTAAATCATTAATAATAAAACATTTTGGTAAACAATTTTTATTTTATACAATTTTTAAACAATTACCCCAATTTTTAAATTTCTTATGCTGAAGCACAATGATCAATAAGCTTGTGACAGCACTATTATTTGAGAATTATACATTTATATGAGCAGAATACAGTAGAAGGGAATAATTATACTGTAGGTTAGGTACAACACTAATTATACTTAAAATTATTATAAATAATTAATGTTTGTACAACAATATATAGAGAAAAATATCTGAAACAAAATATGAAATAAAAAATAGTGTCCAATCATAAAATTATACATTTTAAAAAGACAGATTGAAACTAAGAGGTTGGGGTGGATAAATTATCACATATTAAATAATTGAGAGTGGAACTTGATTAATTCCCAATGGCTTCTTGATGTTTCTTTAACAGACTTTATATCTAATCTATAAAGGTATTAAATATAAGTTGTAAGGTATTTTTTTTATGTAAAAAAAGTATTTACAAAATAAATAATTTAAAAAAAAAAAACTTAGGTACATAATTATAAGACTAATATATTTAAACTTCAATCAGAATCTAAAATATACACGAATATAAAATAGTTTTATAAGTATATATTTAATTTTCAAATGGTGGCTATACCTATTTTTATAACTATTATTAGAACCTAAGCTTATTTTTATAGAAGACAGACATTGTCCATATTATTATTTAATGTTTATTAAAAATGTTGTCTTTAACTATTTTTATATTTAATTTGTAACCTAGTGAATTTTTATACTTATAAAACTATTTTTTTTTCATGGATTCATACTAAAATAGATAGTTTAAATATCATTTAATTTAAAATCTTTTCCAATGACAATTTTGTGTTTGCATCCCATATGTGTCTTAAGAGTGCACTTGTGTTTAAATGTTCGATTGCAAATATTACATTTAAACATACATGGTAATCCACATTCATAAACCAAGTGATTTCTAAGATTTGTTTTACGCCATTTTCCTTTATAGCTTCGTCCACAATTTCGTGGGCAATAAGCAGGGTCATTTTGGACAAACTCATTAATACGAGCCAATAGTCCTAGAAAAAAAAAATTACATTGTTTTAAAGAAAATTTAAAAAGATAAATTAAATTGAAAACCGAATCCATACAAAGCGCTAAGGTAATAAAAATAATAATTCAAGTTAATTTAACTAATGTGTAATATAATATAGTATAATATAATATAATGAACTATAATTGTTTTGAAAATAAACTGTTTTATATGATTTATAAAATATTTCTTAATTCAAATTTAATTCTAAAACTGTGAAGTAGCTGGAATTTTGTAGTGAACAGACATGATATGCGTGTTCAAGTTAACTTTTTGGGCAAACATTTTTCCACAAATGTTGCATTTAAACCGAGGTGGAACACCACATTCATATTTTAGGTGACGATTCATGGTAGCGCGATGATTATATGAACGTCCACAATTTCTAGGACATAAATATTTTAGTGGAAATGTAAATAACCGCCTCGAGTTAACTAAAAAAAAAAAAAAAAATATTGTTAAGTGACTAAGAATGGTTATAAAAGTAAGCAATACAAATATTAATTAGCAGATTTATATAAATAACACAGACATGTTTGTGGTAAATTGAAAAATAACCAATGTTAAAAGCATCCATGTATAATACAAAAATTACTACATGGATATAAAAATTATACATACTTAAAATCCTACATTGGCTAAAACCTACATATATGCAGACTGCAGAATATTCAATATTTGGCATTAACTTCTGTATTCTTCAACGTCAGCATTAGTTTAAACAATTGACCACATTGCAACCATGAGAATTATATCAGGTAGAGAATAAGGTGAGTCAGTAAACTAAGTATCTATATAAGAATACCTAAGTAATATTACTTTAGTCATATCTACCCTTATAGCTATATAGACAATTATTCCCATATGAACTTACATATCTAGTTAATAGTTCATTTTTATATTCATGCAAGAACTTTAATCTATTTTATAGTATTTGTACACCTAATCCCATGGTGAAATATAATATTTTTTTCTCATTCAAGTTTATTTATTTAAACACTTGCCAACATAATATGAACATTTCACTACTAGTAACAATAATAAAATTTAATTTGGTTGATGTATATCAGTTTTTGTTTCAGCGTATCCTTCTAATTTCCTCATGTTAGATATTGTAATATATTAAGAAATGTTTAAATTTAATAACTTATTATTACTCTGTAAGTAATCAGTAATCGTTAATATAATAATATAGTATAGTTATCAAATTAATGGTTTAACAAATAAAAAATAAAAGTGTTTCACTGAATAACATATTTAAATCTATAAAAATATAACTTTTACGTTTCTAATAAAATAATATTAATTGAACTTATTATTTGAATTCATACAAAATTAAGATTAAAAAATTGACTATTATCATAGATATCACTCTATAACCAGACAATCAGAGTACATGGTTTTCTAAACTAAACTAAACAACTATTACTTTAAATTAATAAATAGTAATTTTAAAAAATCCACTGGCTTACTTTTCCAATATTTATTCAGGGATTCCATTCATTCTAATTTTGAGGAATATTTATATTTATAGACAGACAAAAAAATATCTTAATAATTAGATAATTTTAGATAATTTAAAATCTTAAACTTTATTGTAACAATAAGGGTTTCTTTGAACTTTACATTTGTAAGACAAAAAAAGAAGAAACGCATTTTGATTTAATTTTAAAGATATAGTTAGAGTGATAGTATTGAGAGACCATAAGTGAGAAACGTATTGAAGTTGAAAACGAATGATAGAGAAAAAATATTTTTAATTTCAGGTCAGAGTCAGAGTCAAAATCAGAGCAACGTTGTTTGACTAACTCAAAAATGATAATAACCTATAATACAACCCGTGGTTACCTAGTCCACATAATGTACATGACAAATTTTTAAAATAAAATATAAAAAATTTACAATTTAATATCAACTTATTAACTTGTACTATTGACTACTATATTTCTATTAAAATATATCAAATGTATAATCTAAATAATATTTATCATAATAGTCAATAAAAGATATGAAGAACAAGTCTATTATAATTATGTAATTATGATTATTTATATTTTTATATTTTTATATTTAGTGATTAGCTCGAAGATAATTGTTAACATAAGTGGCCTCCCGTAGAAAATATTGGACATTACTGCTATAGTGAATAATTAATTAAGCCGATTAAATTGAAATATAAACTACAAGTTTGTCTACATAAACAAGTTAACAAAATAAAAATAAATTAATATTAAATTAGATATTTAATTTTCAAAAAAAAAATTATAACTTACTAAAAAAAAAAATTCTGTACCAATAAAGTCTACATATAGAATAGAAACTCCATGAAGGTGCATGAAATTTGCATACTTTTACTATTTGTAACATCAAAATTCAATACACACAGTTAGTATTTATATTCATAAAAATAAACCAATAAATTACAATATAACAATGTTTCATTACATTAATGATTTATAAAAAATGTTTTAAAAAGTCAAAATATTTTTAGTTTATCTAATAGTTTTTTAAAAGTGTTCTGAAATATCATAACATCATCTATGTTTAATTTCTAAAAAGGTAGAAGGATTGAGAAACTTGGAAACATTTTTAACAATGTACACATTGTAACATTGTACTAGAACCTATACCTACTACCTTACAAAGTGTACTTTGAAAACAAAAAAATATCTTATTATAAAACGATCTATTGTAGTTGTGTACAAAATATATCACTGATAAAAATATTAGAATGTTGTGATTTATTTTTATATATTATACATGTCATTTCATTATCATAAATTTATAAAATATTATAATTCACTTATATAATTATATTTGAGAAAAAAACATAAAAATTAAATTAAAATAAAACTTTAATAAATAAATTATTAAATCAGTTAATTAAGTTCACACACCATAACTATGATATTTATACAATATTTCAATTATATAAATATGTAAGTTAAAATAAATTTATTTTTAAATTTTACATGGTTTAGTGATTAATAATTTTGTGGATAGCTGCTAAGTGATATTGCATACTTTTTTTGTTAGTGAATCTTTTTAAACAGACAACACATTGGAACTGAGGTGGTTTCCCACATTCATACAATAAATGCCGTTTTAATGAGTGTTTTCGACGTAATCCTTTGTAAGCCCGACCACAATTATTAGGACATTCCACAGGGTCAATAACAGCTAAAGCATTTAATTGATTATTGAAATGTTCTTCTTTTTCTGAAAAAAATAAACTATATCAGTATCGAGTAAAATTAAATAATAATATAAAAAAAGCTGTTTAAAAAAAACATTCATAAAGATGAAGCAATATAATATATTAATGAATAAAAAACTTGACTATAATAATATATAAGGATAATTATTATTTATAAGGATCAGTTTTGAAGTAAACAATTGCAAGTTTTATAAATAATTTATATACATATATATGAAAAACAAAGTATACTTAATTTTACACATGCGCCAAATAATAATTATAACATAATAATATATATTTAATATATATGGGTACAAATTATAATAATATTAATTTTAATTCATAATTAGAATATAAGATTTTATATTCAAAATGAATTACATTTTTAAAATAGGTTTTTATTATAAAAAATATAAATATGTTTTGTTTTATACTAGTTATCACATAAATTTAGTACAAAATTATCACTTTATATAGCTTAATTATTAACATTTTATTTTTCAGTAAAGAAATTAACATTGAATTAAAAATAAATACATTTAAATAAAAACGAAATTCCAAATTATCTTTATTCTTATCTTTAAAAAAATTTGTAATTTAAAATATACCTATGACCAATAAATCATAATTATCGCAGCAAACGAATTGCGTTCCAAGATCCCTTTTTCATACTAATTGCGTCTGATGTAAATACATTTTTTTCGTTTCATTTAATATAGACTTAGGACACTCAATAGCATTATTACATATTATTATTATATTGCTAAAGGTAGGTTAAAAATATTGTTTTTCATTATTTCGTAATTATATACATCAAAAATATTGTTTTCATTGTTAATTTTTTAAACTAATTAAAATAGGTAATAAAAAATTATAAGTAAGATTAAGTGTTTGTATTAATATATTAAAATGTTGTTATAATATTATTTATGGATTGGTAAAAATTTGAATGATACAGTTTTGATATAATCAAAACTTGTTATTTCGTTCACGTCATTAATATTATTTTTTTATAAATTCTGAATTCAGGGACACAATATTAGTAGTCGTATAGAAAACTATATTAAATTTAATCTATTCTGTGTTTTCATTGACCAAATAATATACTTGATAACAAATATGAATTGATACACATTTTTAATTTAATTTTTTGACTGTGTATTAAAAATACAGAATAATCCTATATTATAGGTATTAATGAATTAAATACTTTAATTTATGTCCATATAATTGATATTAGGAACAGATATTTTAACTGGGTAACTGTATTACATATTTTTTGGAGAAAAGTTAATATTTTATGAAATAGGTATTACTGTAATATAATAATCGATTAAGTAATATTACGTATATTGAAAATATTTCAATGAAAACATTTTTATGCAATAATTCGGTGAATTAATCCGAGATGTCCTTTTAAATGATGCGAATGCTTGAACGATTTATTGCAATAATTATACACAAATAATCCTAAAATACCACATTTATATTTAGTATGTCTAACCAAATGAGATTTATTCTTATACTTGCGACTGTAATTCATACATGCCTATTTTTTTATCAATCTGCATTCATCTGTAATATAATGTAGTTAATATACATTTGTTTACTTTAGTTATAATGCAATTAATAATTAACTGTTCGGAATGCAAAGAAGACACACAAAATATATTTCAGAAAGCAATATTAAGTTTATTTTTGTTTTAGTTTAATAAATGAAAATATAATGAAATGTCTCAATATCTAGATAATTTGATAAACAATAATAATGATCTTCCTAAAAATAAGAAAAGATTTTAATTAGCAATCAAATGAAATATATTATCAATTACTAAATGAGTATTAGTTTTAACTAAAAATGTTGGTAGGAAAGCAAGGAATAAAATTATCATTTAATAATTTTTTTTCAAAATATAGCTGTAATTGGTTATAAAATATTTATTTCATGTTTATTAATAATTTAAAATTTAAATAATTTCACAATATTTACAATTCAAATCACGAATAAAAATATATTAAGTAGTAACAAAATGTATTAATAAAACATGATTTAAACTATGGACGTTTTTTACGAATTATAAAATAAACTGTATTGCAAATATATTTTGATTTGGTAACTTTAATCAAGGCCGTAACTTGGAGGAGGGTCCGGGAGTCCGGAATCCCCCTCCCCGAGATTTTTAAAAATAGACACATTTTAATGGTAATTATAGTTTATTGACTATACAATTTCAGTATCCATATTAAAAATAAATGTTAGACCTCCAACATTTTTTTAGTTACGGCCTTGACTTTAACAATATTAAATTAACAAACATTATATTATACCAAAATGATTTTTAAATAAAATAATATTTTTGTAACATAAAATATATTATTTTATTATAGTACGGTGAAACCTCACCCAACAAACAAATCTAATTATCCGATATCTTTAAATATAAAATACTTTTTGGGTACACAGTAACACTCTTTTAACAAATTAAATAGTAGAGACCTCTGAATAGTGTATACAATTTCAATAGCCGAGTGTTCGAGTATTTAAAGATTTCACTGTATATACTAGGTATATATGAAACTTAAATATTTTTTCACACCATGCAAGACATGTGTAACCTACATGTTACAAATAAAATTAATTTTTGTAAAATATTAAGCTATAGGTCCTGATTTACGAGATCGCCGATTACCTAAATCTTTGTGTAATATTTTATGAACAACTACTACATGTTTTTTTAAAGCACTGTTATGCGCGAAACTCCTTGAGCAATATGGGCATTTGAATTGTCTTGGTACTCCACACTCATACTTAATATGTCGCCAACAATGATCTTTTCTTTTATAACTTCGGCCACATCCCCGTGGGCAATAGAACCGATCGAAAGTTGGCATTAGTATTAATCCTAATAAATAACAAAAATAAATTATCCGCAATTATTAATAACAATAAAAGAAATAATAATTAATTTTTACATATCAATAAATAAAAGAAATAATAAGCTTGAATAAACCACAATTTAAGCGTAAGTCACAATAAGGTTATCATTGTTTACAATACATACTGTTTAAATTCTGCCAACTTATGGTTCAGAGGTAGAAAATAAGAATAAGTACGTAGTATATAGAAACATTAACAGATAAAAGCAGATAATTATTAGAGTATTAATGAAAAGTATGTTAATATTAGAGCAGGAAACTGAATGAAAGGGTAATAAAATATGATGATAGATGAAAAGATAATGAAAGGGACAGCGGAAGGAGTTTTGAGGAAAAGTGAAGTAATAATAATAAAATAAAATGTTAAATTTAGTAAGTGCATATGCTCCATATATAGGACAAGAGGAGTGTTTTAAATAGGAATTTTAAGACGAGTATATAAAATACTAGGAAAAGGGTATGAGAGAGTTTATATATTATGTGTACATGAAAATTCTGATTTTGGAATGAGCAAAATATAGCAAAGAGTACAGACATTTGCAAAGAAGCATGAATTAGCAATTATGAATTATTTTTATAGGACGAGAGATAAATATTAAACAACTTTTAGCATTAAAGAAAACAAGCTATAAATTGATAGCTTTTATTGTAAAACGTTGTTTTAAAATGTATTAAGATTGTAAATTAATTCCGAGAGAGAGTATAATAACATTAAATAGGTTAATGATGGATTTAGTGTTATCGTGTAAATTGTAAATGAAGGAAAGAGAACAAAAAGAAAAAGTAGTTAGGTTATTGAATTAAGGGTTTGAAGCTAACAAGTAAAAATGAAAAATGATTTGTAAGGAAATTTAAAGAAAAAACGGCGTAGTATTGATCATGAAGAAATATATAACAGGAGTTAAGAATAGGACACAGGAATTGATAATAAAGAAGGAATCTCGATTTAAAAATTGACATTAAGATGGGAAAGAGAGGTAGTTCAAAGAACCAAACAAAAAAGTAAAAAGTGAATATTGAATTGCAATATTTAAGAAGTATGATGACTTGCATACAAGACTGGGATAAAATTCAAGAAAAATATCCAAACATTTTATGAATATTTAGTGTATGAAAGGAACAGATAATTAAATTTATAAGATATGAAAAATGTATTTTAAAGAAGTATTGAATGAATAACTTTGTAAGAGGTTAGAAAACGGAGGAAGTAGAGTGGAATCTAGATATGATCAACTTAATTAGTGAGGAGAAAATGAGTGCGATCAGAACGATGAAAAAAAAAATAATACGATAGGATCTGATGGATTACAATCAGAGGAGTGGATGATATAAAAAAACAGACATAAGGGGTTAACTGGTTTATTTAATATTAAGTTAGTGGAAGGAAAAGAATTTTGGGTACCTAATACATTAAGACAAGAAAAATGTAAACGAGTGTGGAAGTTATAGAGGTATAAAACGTATGAGTTATAGTATTATATTATAGTATATTAGTTTATAGTGCGTCCCGTATACTCTTTCTCGCAGAGCACTTTGGTAACGGCAGTAATACGATTGAGAACGGTCATTATCGGCGATACCTTTTTTTAAACCCTTTTGACTATTACGATTGAGAACGCTCAATTTTTATTTTTCCACGCAACGTTGCCAAATTTTGCCATCTGAAAATCGGCCATGGCTAACACATATAAATATAATTTTAACGACTTTTAGCACTGCTCACTCACTGTCTAATCTTCGGAAGGATTAATAAAATATTTAACGAATCTGGAAAATCTATAAAGGGGAATTAAAATCTAAATTATTTTGTGTATTATTATTATTATTATTATTATTATTATTATTATTATTATATTATTACTAGCTGACCCGGCAATGCTTCGCTATTGCAAGATTTCTTAGATATTAATTTGCTATTTATTTTCTGGATGTTAAATAATTATTTTTATTTTAGACCACTTTTAGTCGCGTCTCAGTGGTAATGTAGCCATATAAATTTAGCGTCGCCACCGCGGATTCTTCATAATGTTGAAAAAAAATTACATCGCTTGTGTCAATAGAAAAATTGATGTCTATTTATTTAATAGATTTAATGTATGAAGCGCTAAAATTAGAGTTCGTGTATGTAAATTTTGTAGGTATAACTATGGATAAAACAAAAGATATGAATTATGCCAGTATTTTGATAATTCAAAGATATAAAAAATTTCTTTGTAAACGACGTTATCAACTTTTTCTTGATCGGGGGCAAAAATATACAAATTAAATTTGGATGTGACACGTGACAAGGCGACGTATAGTTTACCGTGAGAAAAATATTGAACGTTTAGGTCAATTCCAGCAACGTTTAGTGTTTGTCCCTGTGGTTTATTTATAGTCATTGCAAATGCTAATTTAATGGGAAATTGAATACGTTTAAACTTAAAAGGTAAATCTGAGGGTATAATTGATATTCTTGGTATTAAAACAGTTTTTCCATTACCACAGTCCGTTAAGATTATGTACTCAAGCAATGAACTTCTCAATTTTTTGTTTTGTAGTCTTATACCGTTGCAAAGTGTGAGTGGGCTCAAATTTCTCATTAAAATAATAGGTGCCCCTATTTTTAAAATCAGTGTATGTGGTGGGACTCCAGAAGGCGTTAAAGAGTTAAGAAATTCAATTGGGAAATGGACTGCATCTTCCTTTTCTAAAATTATATCAACTGAATAGTACATTTGTGATTGTGCGTCAAACATAGATAGAATCAAATCATTTAATTTGTCGACTTGCTCATTTGTTGGTGACAAAATAGCCCTTTCTTGAAACCATTTCAGTGATTTAGAAAATATATTTTGAATGTTCGGGTACACGTTTTGAATCAATTTTATTATAGTGGGTACTGAATTACAGAAACTTTTAATATTTATTTTATCATTCGTTGCTTGAAATTCGCCGTTACCGATTAAAAATAAATCTTTGACAAAATTTATATTATCTTGATCTGTACATAGCACTCTCGTATTTGTTTTAAGTTCTAATATTTTTATATAAGGCCATAAGTAGGATCTTTTCAAAGATGCGTTGACTTCATCAGCTCTTGTCCCTCTTGCAATCACAGGCAAGATCTGACGGAAGTCTCCAGAGAACAACACTGTGCAGCCACCCATAGAACTATTATTATGACGCAAGTCTCACATCGTTCTATCTATAGCTTCAACTGAAGTTTTTGGGACATTGACGCTTCGTCCCAAATAATTAGACTACAGTCCTGCATCAATTTACCAGTACCACTTTGTTTTGAAACGTTACAGACACTCGTAGCATCGTCACTATTTATTTCAAAGGAAGCTTAAATGTAGAATGAGTTATTCGGCCCCCTACTAATAGCATAGCTGCAATGCCAGATGATGCTACCGCAAGAGCAATTTTTCCACCATATCATACTTTTGCAAGAAGTAAATTTATCAATTAAGTTTTGCCTCCAGAAGCATCTAAAAATAATATTTTGTCTTCATTATTGTTAAAAGACGACATCACTGAATCATATACAATTCTTTGTTCACGGTTTAATTGATTTTCATTTTGAACGGTCAGTAATAGTTGATGTTGATCATAATTTCTCTCTCTTAAACACTCAATATTAATTGTTGTCCTATTTATGTTTATCGGTAAAGGAAAACTAAAATGTACTATTGTCTTAACATAATGACTGAAACTGCCTTGGTTAATTTGGTAAATTTGTATTATTAAGATATTAATACGAATATTGGATATACATGTTGTTGGTGTACGTGTGATAAACTTCTCAAAACAACGCTGATATCAAACACAATACAAAAGGTCAGATTGTCTGGAAACCCGTGGGCCGCCGTGACGCACAATATGTACATACTATTTATAGGTATATAATTACACGTTTATTTTAATTAATAATAACTAATTATTTATTAACTTTATCAGACTAAATTTATGCCTAAAACCTTCTTTGTGATGTCCTCTTTAATTTAAAAAAAAACTGCACGACGATCCAATAAGTTGTTTCAGAGTTTATCCCGAACAAAAAAAAGTGACTTCATTTTATATAGTAGTATAGTTGTATAATATTATTATGTGTATTGACATGCAATTTTGCTCAATTTTTATTATATTTTTGTATTATTGATATAGCTATGTGTTTTATTTTGATTTGAATATAGTTCGGCAACGTTGCACTTAATTTCGTTCTCAATAGTATTGTTTTTTGGGGTTAGCGGTTATTTCATTGTTCCATTTCGAGTGTTCTCAATCGTACGTTAAAAAAGTTCGAACGTTCTCAATCGTATTGCAGCCCTGATAACGAGCTGGCTAAGTATACGGAATCTCGGTCATCGTACTGTCCTAGAGATCTCATAATAATGCATAGCACTAACTTAAAACATAATAGTTTGAAGATTCGGGAGAAAAATATTAAAAAAAGGAATGTAACAATGATTTTAAGACATAAGTTTGAATTTATATTAGGAAATATTCTGTAAATTATAGATAAATACTTATAGGGAAAAGATAAGATATTTACGTAAAATGCTAATAAAATTTGAGAAGGTGAATGATAGAGTTCCAAAAGAGGTATTATGGTGGTTGTTAAGTAAGGTTTGGTTAGTGTAGTAACTAAGAAAATAAAATAAGAAATTAATCCAAAAATAATAGGGTAAGAGAGATATTGATTATACACAAAATTGTGGAGGATAGATTTAGTTGTTTGGTTATGTTATAAAGAGAGATGATTCAGAGGCAGTGAGAATGGCTATGGAAATAAATGTAGAAGAAAAAAGAGAGAGAAAGAGAGAGAGAGGAAGGTAGAAGACATAGATAAGCAGAATAAAGAATGACAGAAAAAATAGCAAATGTGAGTAAATTAGAGGTAAAAGAACATAGTTCATCTATTCCAGTTGGGAAGTGAAGCACGAAGAAAAAGAAGAATGCTTACAATACACCGGTGTAAATTACTCGTATTACAAAAAACACTCTTCACATTCCTCATGCTTAAGCTTTTTGAGATTATAAGCGAAGAAATTAATGTACTGATTTTATAACAATGTATAAATTTTTTCTCAGAAGAGTGTGAAAACTTTAAGAAAAGTTTCTGGTAAAAAGCTGGTTTAAGTTTGTACTTTGGAAGGTTAAAAGTAGACATTTGTCAATATTTAAAAAGAAAAAAAATACGAAAGTTAAACCATCTTTGCACAAAATTATTTTATATTATAAAAATAACAAGATTATAACTACTCAATGACAAAATACACCCAATATTTATTATTAGCAGAGCGATTATCCATTTGAAAGTTTTTTTTTTTAGAATAATTATAACTTATAAGTCTTATAATCTTAGTGATAAATAAATACTAATTATCATTAATAATTTAAATACTAAAAAAGCCATTACATAGAATCCAATATTAAAATTTTCTTAGATATTTCTACAGTATAATCCTTATTTTATTAACTACAAATAGAAAAGTGAAAAAAATATAAATTTTGGTATGAGTATGTGATAGATATAGACTACATAAATATTCTACAAAATTTCTACTGATATTTTATTGTGAATTAAATGGTTTTAATGAAGCAGTGAAACATTTTAATAGAAGTCTACTAATTATTAAAAATTATTAATAATATAAAATAAAGTAACTCAATCGAAGTTATAGCCAATTTTTAATTGTATTAAAGAAATTGTTACATACAAACATAATAGCTAATAGTAAGTTATAATTATTTAATTAGATGCATGTCTTCCATGAATTGAGTATATGTGAATTTTGAGATGAGATCTATAAGTAAAATCTTTTCCGCAGTATGAACACATGAATTGTTTCGGTACACCACACTCAAATTTTAAGTGCCTTTGCATATTGTATTTTCTGCTATAACTTCGACCACATGATCGTGGACAGTAATATCGCAATTTTTCTGTAAAGTTCAAAATAGTTGATTGACATGTATAAAAATGACTTAAATACCTACTAATCAATTTATCTAAGAGGAACAATAACAGGTATAAAGAAGCAGAAAAATTTTATATTATATTACTATTTATAACTATTAATAAAAACAAATTCAATAATTATTTAAATTTGTAGTAAAATTATTAAAATAATAGTTTTAAAGAAAATAATACTTGTGCAATAAATATTATTTATATTTTTAATTCAATTTCATACCACATTATTAAAATTAAAAAAAAATTTACAAATATTATAAATCAATAATATATGTTCAAATTTCTAATATTGGTCTGAGGTTCAATTTTCAAAGTACCTGATTTAGTGTACATAAATATTTTTCTATAACTTAAAATATTTGAAATCAATAAGAAACACGTAAAAATTGTCATTTAAATATTACCAGATAGTAACAGATAATAATATATTGGGAATATTAAGATTAAATATTAAAATTAAAAACCAATTCAGTGATACATTATTAAATACATGATTGTATTGTTACTTAAATAACTCAGAAATTAAGTACTTAGGTACCTACTTATTTATTCTAAATGTTTTTAGAAAATAAACAATATTTTAGCCTTTGATAAGAGTAAATTAAAAATAATTTTATATTCTTTTTATATCATAATTTATTTATTTTTATTATTTTATTTCTGCAATAAAATACTTGGCCCCAAATTTCTTATTTGCCCCTTTACCATATGCATAATATATAACATCCATTAATCCAATTTAACTATTTTTCAAAACACAAATAATAAATTACAATTTATATTCAGTCTACCTTATAATTTTTTCCATTTTTAAAGTGTTTTTTAAATATAACTAATAAATCTCAAATTATTTATTATTTTTCTGAATTGACCTGAAATTCAGTGATTAATTTAAAATTGTCTCTGAGTTTTTTTGGAGTGTACCAAACAACCAGCAATTACCTTGAACATTCATAATATTTATGAATAAAAAATAAGTACTTTCAAAAATACTTTTTTTGAACAAAAGTTCTATTTCATTAATATGCATAAAATCACATTTTTAGAGTATAATATTTCAATTTTTACTTTTAATTCAATTATATTCTTTGGTTGTAATTTTTCCTTGAATTACAACAAAAACACTTGATTCTTTACATGATATGATTTTCTACATATAAATTTCACATTTAATAGTACATAACAATTTTAATAAAAGAAAAATATTTCCCTTTAAATAGCTGTGGTCAAATTAAACATTGAATAAATGCAATAGTCAATAGACAAAAGACAATAAACAAAGTATATTAACTAAATAATTACATATATACATTATCAATTGATGATTCTAATTTACATTTATGTACTAGTTTTAAATGATTTTTAAGTGCATCACGGCGAGCATAAGATTTCATACAAATCTCACACAAAAATGTTTTTAAAACACCACATTTTGTCTTCATATGTCTTGTTAGATTATCTTTTCTTGTGTAACTATGTCCACATTGGTTAGGACAAACATATCTTTGCTGTAGTCCTAAAATTAAAAAATAATAATTAAAAATAAATACAATGTATATAACAAATTCTAAGTCTTTTAAGCATGTTATTTTATTTTGTTTTAAAAATGTAAATTAAAACTAATAAAATGTTTAAGTTTACAGATTCTGTTTTAATAGGCATACATTATGACATCTATAAAGTACTTATGGTCTGCTCCCTTCTTCAAACACGACATTAATAAGAATACTGTTATATAATATATTATATCAAAGTTACATTTTAACAGTTGGTAGTTGGAATTTTATTGCTACCAAAATCAGTCACATAGAATTAGCCTAATTGATTTTAACTATTTTCGCAGTATTTTTTTTTTTTAATTTTAACAATCACAATATATGCTTTATTTATGACAACAAAAAATAATAAATTAAGCTAAATAGAAAAATTAATTAAAGGATAACATAGTAGTTATGTTTCAGATAATTATTTATCAAAAAACAAAATTTAATCTTTTTGATGTAACACACAAAATAAATCAATCTCCAAAAATATAATTTAATTATTTTACGATTATTCTACATAAATATATATATATATGTTGAGTATTTATTAAGTATAGTTATTTATAAATAAATTAAAAATTGTTATCACCCACATGTATGCTTAAGAATTAGCACCCTTATATATAAATACTATTACATTACATAAATTAATCATATTTTTATGGATTTAATTTTATTGTATTGTAACATATATATTATTTTAATAATATTATATTTTAGTAATGTTATGTAAGCTTATATTTATAAATTTTTATTTTTTTTTTTTTTATTATTATTTATAAATAATCATAAAGTAATCTACTTGAAGTGAAATGAATAATACATCCTTAAAAGAGAGATAAGATTTGGTTTTTTTTTAAATTTATTTTTATTAGGTGATTAAATTTAATAATGATAAAATGGGCAATTATATAATCAATTGAATAAAAAATCATTGAAGATTAATAACATAAAATAAATATTTCATTTAATTTTAATGCTTTTTTATTAACATTCAATAACTTATAATTCATTAAATAATTATAAGGTGATATCAATAACATAGTACCGAAGTCTGAGAACTATTTTTTTAGTGCTTGGGAGATTTAGAATATTTAATTAGAATAATTAGAATTATTTACATAAAGAAATTTAGAATTGTAAGAAATGGAAATTACTAATAGTAATCTTAATTGTATACTGAGCACAGCACAAAACATGTACAATAAGAAAACATTTTATATTAATTTTGTCATTAGTCATAACTTAATTAGTGATCAGATAGAAACTTATTTTATGAATAACGATTAATTACTATTAAAATGTATTATAACAAGAGAGGAAAAGTTTATTTATAATTAAAACAAATTATTAACTAAAACTATGAAATTAAAAGTATTTTCAATATTTTTGTACGTTTAATACTAAATGGGTGTAAGTTTAATAATTACATAGGTACATGTGTCATATGCTATCTACATTAATAAATTTATCTATACATTTTCCCATTCCATTTTTAATACATCAACAACTATTGTTACAATCATAAGAGGGATCAAGAAACATTATTACCAATAATAATTCAGGAAATAGAACCAGAATCAACAATTCACTCAGATGAGTGGAGAGCATATATCA
Organism: Rhopalosiphum nymphaeae; assembly: GCA_036289425.1. Taxonomy (NCBI): domain Eukaryota; kingdom Metazoa; phylum Arthropoda; class Insecta; order Hemiptera; family Aphididae; genus Rhopalosiphum; species Rhopalosiphum nymphaeae. The sequence continues at coordinate 6,124 of JAZAQC010000045.1, read as the reverse complement.
TTTTAAAATATCACAATTTTATTCACCAAACTGTTAACTATAGTAAGAAATGTAATAAACCCATATACAGGTGCTCAGACACAAACAGATCAATTGTTTATGGAGACACGTAAAAGTAAGATATAGTATAAGATCATGTGGAGCAACAAACCTATTCGAAAGACAATTATAGGAAGAATGGTACGGTTTAATTAATACGACCGATGCGTTTGAAAGTTTTTTAAGAGACATAAAAAACACATTTGTAAAAGACGTTTATAATTTCAATGAAAACTGTATGATTACAAGCTCTGATAAAAATGTAAGGGAAGTTTGGAAATATATTTTTTTGCGTAGATAGCATATACTGGTAGATAGAATACAATATGTGTACCATTACATATGCATCATAGGAAGATTAGGTTAGCATGTTTTTTTTAATTGAAAATTAAATTAATTTTTACAGTTATTTAAAAGAAATTTGATTTAAATATTTTTAAATAACTGAAATAATGAAATTATTATTGACGAATAAGAAGCATGTTTATTAAAATACTGTTGTTTAACTACATACATATTATACATCCATATTATGTATAGTATTATAGTACCTATTATATCCATATAGTATTTGAAATACTATACGGATATAATATGTGTTTTAATGATAAATACATGGTTAATCTTTTTATGATTAGTTTATTAAATAAAAAATAATTCTTAATATAACTAGCAAAATTATTTTACATATATACTTATTATTTATAATAACTTACACAGATATACAATTCGTTTTTAAAATAAAATATTTATTTATAGTCTTTTATAGCATATCATCATAATTAATTATTATTTAAAAAAATTGGAAAATTATCATCTAATAAAACTTTATGAACACAAAGAACATGAGTTTTTAGATTAGACTTCCGATTAGACAGTTTGTTGCAATATGGACATTTAAATTGAGGATGAACACCACATTCAAATTTCAAATGATAAGTCATGTGTCCTTTTCTTTTATAATGATGACCACATCCATTAGGACACAAATTATGACTGTTTTTAAAATTATTAGTATGTTTTAATTCTGATTGTTCTAAAACATAAATTAGAAAAACAGATGCATTAAAGATAAAACAAATTTTTCTACGCTTTTTATAGCTGTTTACATTATAAATTGATATTAAACAATTAAATTAACACATTTATAGATTTTATCATAATTATATAAAAAATAATTTTATAGTTATATAATATTTTTATAATTTATAAATATATAGATTATATATAGATATATTAAATATTATTTTAGTGTTATTTAAAGAAAAAATTGAAAAATAGTTTGGTGTTAGTTTCAATTTTTAACTTAAATATTTGAATATTTATAAAATATCATATAATTTAAAAATATTTGCTTGTTAAATATTCTGAAAATGATATTAACTGATAATTAATTTTTTTATTAGAATATTGTTATTTAATCATACATCATATTGTATTTGAAATAGTTTTGTATATAATATGTATTAATGACGTATACATAGTTAGTCTATGTATGATTAGTTTGTTAAATAAAAAACAAATCTTAGTTATAACTAGAACATTTATTTTAATTATAAAATAATCAATTATCTACATATTATTTATAATAACGTAGTTATTGATTTGTAGATTACAATTGGATATAATTTTAATTAATTATTTTAAAACATTGAAAATTGTTTGTCTAATAAAACATTATGTACACATAGAACATATGTTTTTAGATTAAATTTCCTATTACACACTTTATTGCAATATGGACATTTGAATTGACGACGAATACCACATTTCAATTTTAAATGTCTATATAAATTTGTTTGCCATGCATAAGATTTATCGCAGTTTCTTGGGCATACAAGCCTACATGTTGGCCCACTCATTGAATATCCTAATAAAATTGAATACTTAATTAATTAATTTATTATATACTATCAAAATAAAAAAAATAAGATAAAAATCAAGATTAAATAAAAGATAAATATTGAAAAATCAGTATTTGAATATATAATTAATATATTTTAAAATTCCATTATATATTATTAGTATGAAATTAAAAAAATATAATCATTAAATATTATAAAGTTTTAATATACCATATTAAATACATATATTTTTTTTATTTTAAGCTTCAGTTATATATGTGTATATAAATTGCATTAATACAATATTTAAGCTAAACCCAATGAACAAAGTTAGAATGCTGTGGCTTTATAAAATTCTCAAAAAAGCTAGTTTAAGTTAAAATAAAGTAAACAATCAGCAAAAGTTCTAATAAAAAAAGCATAAATAACTTTTAAAATAACAGTAAATGTTTTTATTTTTATACTTATAATATTTTGAAAGCAATATTACACACGGAATACAAAATTAAACTAAATTAAATTCACATAAATTAATATTTTTCTATGTATTATATAGTATAAATTTTATATTGGTTGCTAGCTATACTATAAAAATTTCAATTTTTAGTAAGTTAAAAAAAAAACTAAATAAAATTCTAAATTATAAGATCATTGTGGTTTTAAAATCAGAAATACAAAAAACAAGCTGAGGAAGTTTTTCTGCCTATATTTATAGTTAGTAAATATCAAGCATACCTTGTACTGGGTAGATAACTGTAATGAATGTTATAAATTTGAATTAAGAAATAAATGATTGCATATGTCATATGAATAACAATTCTGAGAATAGACATAGTGTCTTCAGTCTATATTTTATTACATGATAACAATGCATAATTATTTTTATGATATTATATTACTTCATAAACTAACTATTGTTATGAATCTAATAGTCAATACCAATGTATCAAAAAAAGGTATAACAAGTTTGCAGTACAAACAGCTTAAAATTAATACAAGTATTTTTTAAATTTTATATGGTATACATTAATAATACATACTAAAAAATGAAATTTCTTATGAATGATAATTTTTTGAATTAAAAAATAACTAAGATTATTATTTTTATTTTAAATATCCAATTTTGTCAAGTCATTTGAAATTATTGAAAAAAAAATTATGTATTTTTGTATTTAAGATTTTTAGGTTTCTGTAAAAACAGCTTATTAAATAACATGTATAGTTTAACTATTTACTCAAAAATAAACAATTTATTTAACAAATAAATAAAAAACTTAAATAAAGAAGACAATTTCAATGTTATAATAAATAGTTGATGTCTAAAATATTTTAAAAATTATATCAATTCTTTACAATAATTAATTTTTTAATTGCAATAAAAAAATCAATATCAATTTTATCAAATACTGATTTTGCAAAAACAATTTTCGTTTTTCCTCAATTTTTTTTTCCTAATTATTATATTAAATGGGAATTTTTTTCTTTAAAACCCTGAAAAAGTACTATATACAACTTTCTGTTAGAATCCGCTTTTTAATCTGAAGATTAAAGCATTTTTACTGCTCGAAAATGTGAAATCACCTCATTTAAAAATAAAAATATGTAAAAAAAAACATACATACTCGTACTTCCACTGTAAAACCAATTCATTTATTGCTTCCCTTAGAATCTAATAAGAGAAAATAAAATAAATAATACATCTATAAAGTTGTATTTACATATAAATACCAGAAATAAAGTTTAACTTTCAATGGTTTTAATATTTTCAAATAAAAATTGAAATTGTTAATTTGACAAAAATAAAAAATAAACAAATTTTAACTGTCACATCATGCATGTATTTAAATGATATTTAAAATACACAAGACATAAAAAAATATATTTAAACAATTTTACATATTTATGTAATATACATATACTATTGGGATATTTTTAATAATACAAAATTTATTATTATTTATTATAATTTACATTGTGAAAAAAAAATAAATGTTGTATTGGTTGTTTAATTCAATGGAATAAGATGCATTTTATGACATGAATTAAAATGAAAAATAAATTTTGTTTGAGATAGGATAATATAAGAAAAGCAATAGCAAACACTGAATAAAAATTAATAATACACACATTATATTAAATAAGATTAAATTCATACAAATTAGTTTTATTCTTATTTATTAAGGTATGTAAACTATTAAATTTAACCTCATATTTTTCTTATAAATACGTTAGATTTAAAAGAAAATTAAAAATTTATATTTTTAAGTGACATAAATATTTGTAATTGATATACTTTATATCACAATGTTAATAATAATTGTAGTTTACATAGTAATCATAATTTATATGTACATACATTAGGTATTTACTAACGAGTTTTTTGATAATCAAATATTATTACTTATATATAGTTTTTAAGCACATTAACCAATTCAGTTTTATTTTGTTTAATTATTTTTTTTTATAGTTGATAATTATCATTAGAATATATTATTAATGCTTCATTGTATACAACTTTGTGTACACTTAAAATATGTGTTTTAAGATTCGATTTCTGATGCGATAATCTACTACAATATGGACATTTGAATTTAGGATCCACACCACATTCATATTTCAAATGTGTATTTAAATGATATTTGCGTTTATAACTTCTACCACAGTTCCTTGGACATACAAGTCTATTTTCTGATCCAATCGGTGGGAAATCTAAAAAAAATTAAATTAACTTATTAGATATTATAAAAAATTTAAAACAGTTATTAATAATTACACAAATCATACTAAATTAGTTTTTAGTATTAGCCATTATTCATTGGCAATAGTAATAATATAATCACAAAACATAATGTCTTAACATAATGATTTTTTGATCTTTTCAGAAAAAAAAATTATTAAAGAAAAATTCCAAGAACTTTAAGTAGGTCTATTTATTGATACTTAAAGAGATAAGTTTTTCCATCTTCAGGTTGAACAGTTGAAATATTTGCTTGATTGTATTTGCTTACTATTTTCAATCATAAATTGATAATTACACTATAATTATAAGAAAATAGATAGTATTCTTTAAAATTATAGAATACTGTTAACTAATAAAGAACAAATTAAATAAATATTTAGTAAAAAGAAAATTTTTTGGACATAATTAATATTTATATACATATAAAAATATAGAATAGGAGTTATTTGAGAAGTTGTAATATAGTCATGTACTGCATTAGGTTGGCAGATGATTTTATTTTATTGTAAAGACAAAGAAGAAAGAAGATATATATTTTTATTTAATATTTATGCCAGGTTGCATGAATGATCATTATTCAATTAATTATTAGTAAGCTAAAAAAAAAAAAAATGTGATTTAAGAAGTTAGTTATGTAAAATATAAAAACTTTAAAAACTTTAAAATGCTCGTAACTCACTTTAAAATTAAATTATCAATAAAAACCTATGGGATGCCCTAGATAATGTTATTATCTTTAAGTTTGATAACAGATAAATGACTCTAATATTAAAGCCAATAGCATAAACTTAATTCCGCTGAATACAATTTTGCTATGTTTTAGGTTTGTAAGACAGCAGAGAAAACACATGTGGGTATGATATCTTCTTAATCCTCAAATCCTTAATCCTGTGATTGATCTATTAAACTGTATTGTACCATTAAATATTAATCAATTATTTATGCAACTTGGCATTAGTCTTTTAGTTTAAAAACAGTAAAATTTCATTAATTTGACACATAAGTATAAGATAATATGACTTAAATATTTATTAATTAGTTTGATGTGATTTTTAATGTTTTACATTTGATGCCAATTTATTAATATTGGGTTTATGATTTGAAACTTTCAATAAAATACGTATGTAATTGTATTTATTTGTTAGTTGAGTTACATACCAAATTTAATAAAATTAATTTTCAAAAAGAATAACTTATATGAATAAATTGAAGAAAAAATTGCAACCAATGCTAATATATTTAAAATATGTTATGTATGTTCTACACTCTATTTAATTTCCTGAAAGATGTTCACAATAATGAAAATATAGTATACTCTCGATTATCCATGTAACAAGGTGGTGGCATCCACGGATAAACGAATGCTGTGGATAATCCGCTAAATTAAAATTGAAACAAAAATTCAATAATTATATTTTTAAAAAAAATATAATTAAATTTAATAATGTTTTATAGTAGGTATTTATGAAAAATTAAATGAAAACACCTTTTATTTTTATTT